>PVKA01045798.1:0-15327 GCA_004027165.1 Ctenomys sociabilis | reverse complement strand
TATATATGATAATTAACATAGTTACACAGATAGTTGTCTTAGTTCACTAAAAAGAAAGGATTGTGCTAATATTGTTTGGACAAGATATTTTATTCCTGTAAACCTGTTTCTATTTTAAAATTTGGATGTTTTATTAAAAAATGGTAAGACTGAGAACATAGCACTCTTAGATTCATAGGAAACTACTACCTACAGAATTAATGGTAGCAGAAATAAAAATTTCCTCACTATTAAAAATATGAAAAAATACAATATTCTCTCCATTTAAGAAATATTTAAATCACAACTTTCTGCTTAAACTGATTCTAATATACATTGTTAAAAAAGCAAATAAAAATGACAGTAGTACTAAAGGTAGCAAGCTTAAGTATATGTGCAATGAAAGAGCACAGACAAATCATTTTGATGCCTTTCATTCAGAATACAAACAAAAATGAGTCTTGTCTTTCAGTGTCTGGTTTGTAGAAAATCCTACTGTTGTAAACAAATACACCGGTATGTAACACACAGACATATAAGTGTGTTACCTATCATCATGTTGGCAAATACAAAGATATGTATTCATGAATTTAGGTATTTGCATATCATTTACAGAATGAGTCCTAATTTCTCAAAAAATTTATCTAAATTGAATGTCATAAGCTAAAGCTATCAAAACGATGAAAACATGGAGGTTGGATTGATTACAAAATTAATCTTATGCCTCAGAAAAAATAACAGGTTGACATTTTAAAATCTCATTCTGAAGGGAAAAGAACAGATTGAGAAAAATCTCCTCTTAATCTCTGAAAGGATAGAGTTTTCAATGAACATGAATTGCATTTCACTTTATGCAAGGTATTTTACTACGGCAGTGCTTTCTGATATATTGAGTTATAACCCCCTACCCATAGAGGAGGCTTTTGATTTGATTTTCATTGCCTTGGGCAAGCATGATTGAGGACCCATAAGACTGTAGAAGATGTTGATTGATTCTTTTGATCCTAGGAGATAATAGAAAGTGTTTAAATTGGTTGGGTTAAAAAATCTGAGGATGAATCGAGACTTTAGGCAAATTGCATGAAGATTTTTAATCTTTGATTTGTTCAAATTTGTAACATAAGAAACAGAAAAGATTTGTATCTCTTCTTGTCACATTCCTTTCTATTTCACATAAATCACTTTTCTTCTCTTTACCTTCTTATTTCCATTGCGACTCATTGCTAGAATTACGGGTTTTGGGGTCTTATTAAACATAAAACCAAACTCGAACCAAAAGTAGAATAATAGCAGACTAAGAAACTAAGAAAAAATAATTTTGCTACAAAATGAAAAGTGAATCTCCATTTTTTTTTTGCTTTAGGATCCTAAATACTTACTGGTACACGACCACCTGCAGCAGCATAGCAAAACAGATCTCAGCAGAGCTCTTGCAATATTCTGGTGTTCTACCGCTAACTCATTTTGTTGAGTAATTGAGAGGTGTGTCCAGTAATTTGTTACTGATAACATATAGAGCACTGAGTTATGCATATTATTTTTATCATATAAACGAGAAAATAGAAAAAGTTACAGCATTGCAACATTACTCCCATCGTACAGAATGCAATCCAAAAGGAGCTCATTGAAGACTAAAACTTCATTCTATTCGCTAAAGCACAGTTTCCTATGTCTCTTCAGATGTGTTTATAATACTTTGACTCAAAACAAGAGTGAGTTTGTGAGATTAGAAATAACTGCTAAGCTTAGAGTTGTTCTTGCTTTTACTTCTACAAATGAGTTTTAAGGCTTGTTTAAAACTTAGCTGAAAACCTTCACATTTCTCCATGATTGTGTGTCTGCAATGGATATTCTGCTGGCATTGTGGAAGGATGGATTTTGAGTTTGTTTGCATTTTTTTTTTTTTTTTTTTTTTGTCTATGGGGTGTTCAGGGTCTCACTACTAGACCAGACTCATAGTGATCTGCCTGTTTACAGCCTCCCAAGAGCTGGGGTTACAGGTGAGGGCCACCAAGCCTAGGCTTAATTTCCTTCTCAGTGTGCACTGCGGGTGGGGCCTGCACAGGAGACCCTGGGATGAACCTCTGGCCTGCTGTGTCTGCTTGCAGGTGCTCTATTCCAGTGAGCTATTAGGCAAGGCCCTGAGTTTGTTTTCATAATGGTTTACATAAATTTATTAGCTGCTTGGATCAGAAATAAGAAGGACACAAAGGATGCTAGAGAAAGGATTTGGGGACACCCGAGACACAGCAACTGGTATAAAGGTGCCTCATTTACATAAAACTATAAAGTCAAGTCTTACTCCTATTTACTCTGTGTGATAGGTCACAAAATGTGAATACTATTTCTTATTTTTATATTATTGTGTTTTATTTTATTAACTTTGTATTCATTTTAATGAGAAAAATTAGCAACAAAACAGTTTTAAAAGAAGTTATAGGACAATAACTAATACACTGCATATTATTGTCTTCATAGTAGTTATTCAGAGGACAAGATATAGACATGATATCTTGTCTAGGTTATATTAGTACAAACCTTTCTTCTCATTGAACTAATAGAAGGTAGCTCTATATCTATCCTATTTTGTATAGCTGGACCTTCACTTATGGCCCCCTTTTAGTTTTCTTTTGTTTTGTCAGAGACTGATGTTCCCTTGCTGTTAGAGAAGCTGTATTTGAACTCTTTGAAGCACCTTTTCATACTTGATGCCAGTTCAACTATTTAATTATTAGAAAATACATTTTGAAGACAACTCTAATAATCAGTTTAGATTTTTAAACTTTTTTGAGTCTGATAGACTCCAAGTTCTCTAAGCCATAGTTTATTTGTAGAGAGGAAAAATACTGGTTATATTTTAGGATCGCATCTCAGGAAGTTAAATACATCGCAGGTTTTTCAATGAATAACTCACAACATGCTCAGACACATTTTATGTACACATGCCTCTACACACCAAATACTTCTTAGTTGTGTCAGGAATTCTGCTATGAATGGTCATAAATATCAACTTATTTAAACTTTGTAAAGCTCCATAAAGTAGAGAGCATTATTTCTCCAATTTTTAATGAATTTACATAAGACACAGAATGAGCAAGTAACTAATATATGACCAGACAAATATATGATGCAAGTTGGACAATTTTGTTATTTTTATTAAACGTTAGCCTGATTATCTTACTGCTCACAAATGAATAGTTTCCTAGCTTTAAGCATTCATAAAGCTTCACTCAAAGAGATTTCCATCAGCATGCATCTTTGGACCTTTAATTGATTAATATAACTTTGAAACTCCTTTCTCTACTTACTGTACATTGATTTTGTAACATTCCTCCAGAATGCATGCTCAGGGTAAAATTTAACTTTGCAATTTTATATGGATACTTAAAAACTGACTTCACCATCATATTAAGACTGCTACAAAGACTAAGGACGTGCACTGTCAGTTCTTCTGGGTTTCTACCCTGGACTTAGACATTCTTTCACATCACAAATTTTTATCTTCCTGTTCTTTCACCATTATACAAGGAATGTTAATTTAAAATAATGAACTTCAAATATAGGGTTTGCATCATATTTGATAAATTTTTCTCAACAAAAAAATGTCCCCCAAAGAATAAATGAGTCTCTTAAAATTTTTTTAAATTCTTTTTGGATTCCAGATTCAAGGCACTTTTACTAAATTCTTCAGTTAGTAAGAAACTGAAACATGGATGCCCAGTGAATGTGTTCAAAGTGAAGAGCTAGAAAAAGGTTCTCTTATTCTTTTATTTCTACAGTGGAACCATAATTGTGATCATTGATTATGATAGGTCATTATGAGTGGACAGATTAGAAGAACACAATTTTGGGCGTGTCTGGCAGCCACGCCCATGGGAGGAGCCTCACGCTGGATGTCACGGGCACCAGTAATGAACTTGCAGCCCGCATGGAGCAGAAGGAGAGGTTCCCATTTAGAAGAGCTCCAGTTGTGTCCATCAGCTTTTTACCCGTGCCCCGGCTTCTTCAGCCTTTCCACTCTCTCCAGTCAGTAGCTCTCCAGTGTGCATGTGGGTGGCTTGGGCGGTGGCTGCGTCCTTGGCCCCTCTGTCCTCTGACTTCTGTCCTCTAGGCCTGAGCATCTGCTGGATCCCCTCACTTGCTAGCATCCAGATGACCATTGTAGGTGCTGCCAGCTCTGATACTTTAAGCCTACCTGAGAAATGTTTGCGTAATTATAACAAATGTATATTTTCTCACTTCTTGGAAAATATCACATTGTAAAATCATTTCTTTGTCTTTTGATGGCATCACTTTTAATCACAAATAGAGCTGTTGGACGAATCTCTGTATTAGATAGGATACATCTTACACATCACTTTCCTGGTTGATGGGTTCTGGATATCTGATTATAAATATTACTTTGTCTATGTGGTAGGATAAAGGTGACATTCATACAGTAGACCGAGTAAAGATGTTTGTCCTGTCCTCTATATGAGTGGACCTAATTTAATTGGCCAAAGACTTGAATACAACCTAATTTACAAAAAAGTATTTGCTCTCAGTCCTGTAGCTTTCTGGATGGCACATAGAACTTGTGCACTCAGACGTCAGATGCAATATGCAAAATCATCTCTCCTATTTTTAGGCCTGTGGACTTCAGATCTTAGGATATCTGAACCTTCATAATCATTCCAGTCAATTTTTGGCAATAAATGCATTGTTTCTTTCCCTCTGTGGAACCTTGATGTGCACCATAAGTATATTCAACATTATACTATACCTTACGAATCTTGAAATTTTTATGAAGTTTATTCTTTTTGTGTCTCTATTATGATGCCATCTAAGAATTTTTATTCATTTATTTCATAGTTTTGGGAATTACTTTGGTAATTTTAAATATAATATTGTTCACTTTGGTATAAGATTACTAGTTTAGGTCAGAATATATGCAGTGAGATCCCTGGTCCTGCCATGCTGGCCCCATCCTCAGGGCACACTGAGACAGCAATTGAGACTGGGCATGGAGGTGATACCTGTAATCCCAGCTCTTGGGAGGCTGTAAACAGGTGAATCACTACAAGTCCATTCTAGCAGTGAGACCCTGAATATCCTGTAGACCTTTCTCTAACAACACAAAAAAAAAGGTAGAAGAATAAATGCAGTGAATCTAAAATTGAATTTGTTTCAGAAAGGAACAGTCTAAGTTTCTGCTTCTTTTTATTTATATTGTTATTGCAGACTTCAATTTACAAATCAGGAACATGAATTATCTAGTCAAGAGGACATTAATGTAAATCTCTTCTTCATTCTCTAAAATATGGAAAATTATGAAAATCATTTTTGTACTGAGAAGTGAACTCAGGACCTTATGATTTCCAGGAAATCATGTGTTCCACTGAGACACATCACTGGCCCATTTTTTAGAAGTAAAAATTTCATAATATTCCTCACAAATGTTTATTGTACGAATTAAGATCTTAGAAGAAAGGCTTCTTTCATCTAGTACACAATGCACAGACAATTGACCTTAGCCATTCAAATGAATATTAATGCTTATTATGTTAAGTTAGAAAGACAAGGGAGATTAATGCTTCACTGTGCATTAACCTACGATTTTATCTATGTGTAGCAAACAATTCTTAGTTCTTTTGGGGAGGGGTGTGTATACCTAATACACACAAAAACAGGACAATAAAAGGCACAAAAGTTTGAGTAAATTCTGAGGTTGACCACTTACTATCTGCTCAGATTTTGATAGATTAGTGTTATGGATAGACCTCACAAAAAGGCTGATGCAGTCATAGGTGGAATTTAGAGCTGATGAATCTAGGGTGTGAGACTGGTTGATTGTACAATATAGGATTATTTGTGCTAGGATTAAAGGTGGGTGAGGGCCAGAGAAACAGCTCAGTGAACTAAGCTCCTGCTTAGGCAAGCACAAGGATGGGATTTAGTAACTGGTACTATATGCTGCTCTGGTGCTACCCCAGGAAAAGCCAAGCCTTCCCAGAGTCTGGGCGTGGTGATGCATGCATGTAATCCCTATGCTGGAGGCTAAAAACAGGAAGATCACTATGAGTACAAGCTGCATAGTGAGACCGTGTAGCAAAAGCATAATTTTTTAAAAAATGTAAGTGATTACTAAATCCATCCTCTGATTGGTTTGGCGCCACCCTAATCCCAGTATACTGGATACAATATAGGGGTCACAAAACATTTGTCATTTACTTACTGCTTTTTCTTTGCAGTACATATCCATCTCTATGCCTCCCTCCCTTGGAGCCAGCCTACTGTGGTCTGAATCTACTATTCAGTGTGAGCCAAAAAAAACCCTTTCCTCTTTCACTTTGGGTATTAGATATTTTGTCTCAGCAATGAGAAAACTAACTGAGACAGTTACCTAAGGTGTGTTCAGTTCATTTAAATGAGAATCACAAAGCAAACCTCACCAGATGTTATAAACCTAGCTCAGGTAATGGATGACAAAGTAGATCAATACGTTATTACTATTACAATTAGTAGTAGTATAAATTCTTCTGCATAGTACCTATAGCATACATATAGTAAAATGTCACACCATATCTAATAAATACTTAGAATTAGCATGTGTCAAGCATTTGTATTATATTATATTATATTATACTTACATGTTTAGTACAGGGTCTAAACATGTAGGTAGAATCTCACTACCCAGATCAAACTCATAGTGATCCTCCTATTATCAGCCTCCCAAGCGCTGGAATTACACGTTTATGCCACCACACCCAGTCTCAGTCCCTGTCTCAGCATGCTTCAGGGACTGCACCAGCACTGTACACCAGTAATCAAACCTGGTTCCTGAGTCTGCCTAAGCAGGTGCTTTAGTCTGCTGAGCTATTTGCCTGGTCTGAAGCATAGTTTTAAAAGAAAACTAAAGATACAAATGGTAAGTACTTTATTTTATCATTATATATTATTCATATGTATTGAATTATTGGAGTACACCACACACATTCACATATGCAAAAAAATATATAACATGAAAGTAAAAGTAGAACGTTTTAACATTTATGTTAATAGTTAACTGGCATTTTCACCTAATTTTTGCAACTCATTTGGAAATAACAAGTAGCACCCT
Source organism: Ctenomys sociabilis (assembly GCA_004027165.1). Taxonomy (NCBI): domain Eukaryota; kingdom Metazoa; phylum Chordata; class Mammalia; order Rodentia; family Ctenomyidae; genus Ctenomys; species Ctenomys sociabilis. The sequence continues at coordinate 8,249 of PVKA01045798.1, read as the reverse complement.
ATCAAGAGTAGCTACCTGAGTTACAAATGCTAGTGCTCAAAGTTCGCTAGTTCTCTAGTGCTCAAAACTAGACAGCATGCTTGGTATGAACAAAGCTTAATCCACAGCATCACAGAACACCCACCACCCATGCATGCGCACACACACATACACACAGTAACTGTGAGAGCCCCAACTAATAAGAAGGGATGTCACGTATAGATAATGTAATAGGACACTAAAACTGACTAAAAGTCATTTATCTCTTGCCCATCATTCTGTCCCAGCAATTCTAAAAATTCTCTACCCAGAGTCATTTCCATTCACCTGTTCTCCTTTGTGTGACAAAATAGCAAAATGCTAGTGTTTCGTGCATTTTTCTGTACCTTTAAAATTGTCTATAGCTTTATGGCTATAAAATCTTATGATCTACAATAAGTCTGATTATTAGACGATGTAAAAGTATTAAGCAGTTCATGAAAAAAGCTCAATAGCAATTAATTTTAAAAATAACTTTCCTTATGCACACTGTATTTCTCCATTGCCACTGATAAAAAATGATTATTCTTTTAGATGTTAAATGTGTTAACAAATGGTGTATGTATTTTTCTAATTGTAAAAACAATTCATCATCAAACTATTCCAAATTCCAAAGAGGGGTAATTCTCCGGAGTTACCTGGAGCTATTACAAACAGTTGAAATTTTTTCCTGCTCTTTCTCAGCAAGCAAGAAATTTATCATTTGATTTGGTACCTATTCCTTTCACACTCTTCCATGCTTCTGCCTTAGTTTAATATGCACAATATGTCTGACTTAGAATGTTCTTTCATTCAAAATGAATTTCTTAAGAAAAAAGGACTGCTAGAGAATGACCTCCGTGGAAAAATATACAATGGTTTGAAGGAATAAAATAACTATATTTTTCCTCATAAAGGTTGAAGGAGATAGAAGCAATATCTAAAAATATTTTACAATAGTGAATATATATCAATACTTTGTGTTTTAACTCTGCAAGTAAAAAAGAAATCCTTCTGAACAATTTTAAGTGGATATATCAGAAATCAGAATATTCATTATAGAATTTTACTATCTTGCCCTAAAATATAGATCTGCAGGACAATGTAAAGTCATTCTAGAATTACACAGCTATCGTGTCACATATTCTAGCATTTTTCATGACATTCAGACAAGAATATGGGGACTCAAATATCTGTAAATGGTATATTTGTAATACAAAGATAATCTACCTGAATGGCCATGTCACAGTGTATCTAAATTATGAAATATGATAATAGTTCAATCATAAATATCACAATATATTTATCTGTAATTTCCTGCATAATTTATTTCACTTTTAGTCTGTGAAAAATGTCATGCACACACATATTTTTAGAAACTAGTAAAGACAAAGATGATAAATATTATCATGTTCTTGTTCAATACCTTATTACACCTGTGATTTTGCTGAATTTGCACGAGCACTTCCCTAATGTAATTATCAACTCTGTATTCCTCGTGTTATAATATATATGTTCATCTATTCCTGTTGATCTGTTCTATTTTAATGTTGGCATTGTTTTGTTAGAAAGACCTTCACAGGTGTTGGAGCACATAAATTTATAACTGAAGTGGACTCCACTTTATTTTCAAGAGTAACATTTTATTTTGTATTTTTATCATTCGATAATGTAAAATATCCCTGCTTGAGACTATTTTTTTAAGTAATCTTATTAAACACAGCTTTTACTAATTTAGCTTTATTGTAAAAGGTAGTTCTGCAGGCTGGATTGCATTATAATATGGCTTGCATTTATTTTGCCTGGATATTTAGAAATATATATTCATTAACCAGGAAATGTGCCCATTTTGTTTGGAAAGGATGTATTGGCATTTTGAAACTCACAGTTTTAACATTTTCTAAACCACTACAATATGAATGATAATCTTCATAAAGCAGTAATGCCTTAACATATCAATCTTTGTATAAAAATCTTAATTGTTCCTTAATTCCAGTCTTTGTTTAAAGTAAGTATGCCTGGCCCTTTTGGAAAATGCAGTGCAAGGAAATCTAGTAAGAAATCTATACTCCAGATTAAGTTAGAGTTGAATATTCTTCTCTGTGGCAGAGAAAATGAAGCATTGTGCAAAAGGTTTAAGTAGCCTTACTGCTAATGGTTTAGATTCCTGGGCTCTGAACAGATGCATTAAGAATATTTAAACCCTCATCGGACTATGTTGCAACATACAGATTACGGCCAGAAAGTCATGACTGGGTGTCCAGAAATACACAAGAAGGAAAGTGTGAAAGCAATAAAGGAAAAAAGGAGAAAGTTTTGTAACACTCAATGTAAAGATACCATCTGAAATGAACCTTGAAGAGTAAACAATTGACATTGAAAGAGAACAGAAGAAAAGGAAGGCCACAGGCCAGGGAGATAGCTTGGCCACAGAAACGCCTTCCTTGCAAGTGCTAGGACCTGAGTTCGATATATCAGTCATTCATACCATTGGAAAAGGTCTAGTCACTTTTCTTAAACCTGTTTTTACTGGGCCATCTATTTGCAAGCGGACTAAATGTTTTAGCACTTCATATTTTCTTAATAATATTCCTTGATCAGAAAAAGTAGCTAAGTAACTAAGACATCTTTGTTTTTCTATTCTGTAAATCATCTTTTCACTCTGACGATGATTTCTTTTGCTGTGCAAAAGCTTTTTTTTTTTTTGATATAATCTTATTTTTGCTTCTTTGTCTTATTTTCTGTGCTCCTGGGCTTCTTTGAGGAAGTCTCTACCTGTGACAGGAGACTTGTGGAGATAGGAATGTATCTACAGAAGGAGCCAGAGGGAGAGAGGACAAAGGGACAGGAAGTGGCCAAGGCACGCTACACGCATGCACTCTCTCCCCAAAGTGAGAACCACTCATCTGTATTACAAATGTGCACTAAAATCAAACAAATGAACAAACAAAAGTTGAGGACAGATGGGAGACCAATTCGCTGGTTCTCAAATAACAGTATTTTTTTTACATTTGCCCTTAAACAATGCATTCAGTGTTTTTTTTTTTTTTTTTAATTCCATGTGTGTGTTTGTATGTATGTGTGTACATTCTAGAAAAGCAAGATGGATGAGTATGGTATGCAGGAGACATTGTGTGCTTTGATAGAAGGAGAAAATTATCAAAATTAACATATATTTGCAGAGATGAGACTCATCATGTTATACACTGTACTTTCTAACCACTGTAATTTTTAATGTCAAGGAGCAAAGTGCTTTGAACAATGGTACTAATACCAGAGGTATGACTTAAATGCAATTTTAAAACTGTATTTGTGTTTCCATTACCATCAACATCCACAAAAGAATGATGCATGATGGGAAGTACAGATGATTAGCATTACTTTCTAACAATGAAAATTAATCATATTTAAATTTTAGAAATGCAAAGCAAAGGCAAATTTTATGTTTCAGTGATGATTAGTAACTAATCCTCAGGAACAAGCTCATCAATTGCATTTAGGTTATAAAATGTTCTGATACAGTATGAAACCCAAAGACGATAATGAGCATCTGGAGATCTTATGGTATTTAAGAGTAAGTAACACAATGGGAATCATGCGTTAAACAAGCAATTCTGACTTTGTGGTGATGGGAGTGGTCAGAAGAACATTCAGCCATCAGTGTAAGGCTATTAAGAGACACAATCAGGTGGTGATGGTAGTTCAGAGAAGAAGGAACAGACAGAAGTGTAACTCTCAGATGAATAGGTGAGGAGCATCTCTCTAATGACAGGTGCAAGGGTAGATTCTTGAGAGCATGTGGTCCTAAGGCAGTGCAATGATGCAGAAAACTGGAATGTATTCACTGTTAGTTACAGAGGAGGTGTTGGCCACTTTCTAGGCTCAGTTTGGGATCACTACAAAGAAGCATAGCTATATTTACTAGGTAATAGTTACAGAAATGGGCTAACAGAACATCAGATGATAAGAAATTTTGGATAAGAATAACACTTCACCTAAATTATTTATATACAATTGCCTTATTTATTTAAAGTAAAGAGAAAGAGGACGAGAATTTCACAAAAGAACGCCTGAAAGGGAAGGCATGAGCATGTCTCAAATGAGTATAGTTCAAAATAACTCACAATAACATCAGTTTTGGATGGAGTAAAGAGAAAAAACTATCAAAGTTTTCATAAATTGTAGGGATTCTACATTTTATTACTAATTAGGTGGTTGTACTACATTTGGATAAAGATATAGATACAACCATTGAGCAGTAGCTATGTAACAGAAAACTGGGTGACAGCATGAGGATTAGGGAGCAAACATATTCATAAACACAAGCCCTGGGATGCACTGCTTTAAATTTCAGCACACGATAAAAAAGAGGAAAATACCACGAAATAAATAGGACCGGACATCAATGAAATGTGTTCACATTCCACAGGGATAGGAATGTAATGATTCTGCTGCTTGAAAACTTCAGATTTAATTTATCTATTTACATGAAAAAAATTCTGTTTTTCTTAACCAGTGCTCATTATTTAGCTCTTAAGGCCCTTGCTAGTGACTCACATGCAATATGCACGGGATGGATGGAAGAATAACTACATAATCTAGGATGCACCTGACCAAAATTTAATGTTAAAGATGGTAAGTATGGAATAGTTAGCCTTATTTCCAGCTGAGACTCTTTTTCCCAGGACATTAAGCCTCTATACACAACTGTCCACACCAACTCTCTACATGGCTATCCAGAGAGAAATCTTAAATTCAAAGTCACAACTCTACTTCTTGTTTCTCTCCTAAACCTATTCCTCTGTAATTTGATTACTGAGTTTCAATTTCTCATAGACAAAAGAAAAAAAAAATTGTTTAAATGTTTCTCTATTTGTATTGTTCATTTTATCAGTGTGATGATAAAATACCTGTCAGGCACAATTTAAAGGAATAGGATACATTTTGTTTCACAATTTTGGAAGTTTTAGCTCATGACTGGCTCGCTCCAAAATAATCACACCTGAAAGAATGGTGTGGTGCAGCACGACTGTTTAATTTGTGGCAGATAGAAAGCAGAGTAGGAGAATAATGCTGGGACAAAAGAGGGTGAAGTACTAGATATGGACCCCAAGGTCATACTGCTATGGTCAACCTCAAGTGAACCTTAATCTAATCCTTCAAGCCAATCCCACTGAAAATCAAGATTAATTTATACTCTGTCTGAAAATTGTTTCTACTGTACAATCTCTGAGGTTCCTTATCATGTCCTTTTGTCCACTCTGAGTTTAACTGACATTGTTGCTGACCTGGATCATTCCAGCAGCTGACCAGCTTAGCTGTTGGCTTCTGTCTTTCTCTTCTCTGCTTGTCCTCAAAAGAAAGGAAAAATGATTCTGTAAAGATCACAAAGATGAAATCACTTCTCAAAGTCCTCCCAATTTATCTCAATGTAAAAGTGCTCTTAAAATGTATGATATCTGGCTCCCTGGGAGAGCTTTGTTTTAGTTTTATTCCCTACAGATCTAGAGCAATGCTGATACATGATCTGAAACCTAGTAGGTATGCAATCAACAAGTGAATTGACAATTAAAGGAATTAGCAGAAAGAACTATACATTCATTATGTAGCTGAATACTGTATAGCACTATAAATTGAGCAAGTGAAAAAAAAAATAAAACTTCAAGCCCTCTGAAATCCTTGGGAGGTAATAACCTCAGGTATTAAGCTAAAAATATCCACTTTATAAAGTGATATTTACTGTGATAGCATTCATAAAATGCACATTTCTTGGAAGACATCAAGTAAATTTAATTTAGTTCTATATTAAATGGTTTCTTACTCAATCCTTTTGCTTTCAATAACTTAAATATCAATAAATGTATTTCCTTATGGATATTATTTCTAACATTTAAATGTCTGACCTCTAAAACAGCAGGAATTGATTAACATTTAACAACATGGAAATGTGAAGAAATGAAGAAATTAATTATTGCACCTCATAACTCAGAGCTTATGGCTCAGCTTTAATGCACCATACAATGGTTTCAGACTTCAGATAATCTGATTAAAAATGGTATTTTTATACTCAGCGACTGCAAAGAAAGGGAACTCAGCACTACTCAAGGACCCACTGACCATTGAAGATGGGTAAATAAAGTCAGAAAAAGCTTTAAAATTCTTACACAGCCACTTTAAGTCATCTACAACATACGTGTATATTCACCTCATTGTGCAGTATTCACCCTACACTAAAGGGAGAATTTGGGGCTTAGGAAGGAAACAGAGTAGCATAGCATAATGCATTAGACAAGGTAAAGTAAATGATGCTATCAGCCCATGCTTGCACCTCAACTCAATCTCAATACATGTGGTGGGGAAAACTGTACATCGTATATCACTTGGTACCGGTACTGATGATTGAACTTGGGCCTTGTACTTTCCACACAGGAGCTTATGCTGATAAACGATATCCCCAGCCATAAACTAGATACTTCCATACAATAGAATTATACCAGATCCTTACATGATATCCTAAAATCAATTACAAATAAATTAAAAATTTAACTCTAAGATTTGAAGCTATAAAGCTTAAAAGAAAACATGGCAAAATCTCTGAAAATTTTATCTTGGATATGTACTTTTTAAAAAATTTCCTTACACATTTTATATTACACTTAAAAACACAGAGGACAGAATGAAAATAAACAAATGGGATGACATCAACTAATAAACTTCTACAAGAAAAAATACAATAAAAAAAAAAAAACTAATGAAAAGCAGCTAAGGACCTGAGCAGGCATTTTTCCAAAGATATACCAATGCTTGGTATGTACACACAAATGTTCTCAGCATTGCCACTCATAAACTGAATGCAAATCTAAACAACAAAGAGAAGTCACTTGACACCTTACAATGGCTGCTCCCCAAAATATTAGGATGACTACTACAAGCTGTGCCTGGCCAGAGGAGCTGTAAAAAGTCCAGTCTTTCTAAGTGATGGGCATTGGTGTAAATTAGTATGCGCTTTGTATGCTATATTATTTGAGTGTTCTGTGAAACCATGAAAACCATGTTCTTCCACTTCTACCTCTGAATACGAAATAAGAAATGAACGTAGAACCTGTAAAGAAATTTGTCTGCCATACCCACTGCACCAGTATTCACTAATAATCAAGTTTTAGAGAATCTAAATATGTATCTGTCAAAGCAAGACTATATATATAAATCTTTTGTATCTTGGGACAGCTGGTACACATATAGTGTAATATATATATATATATATATATATATATATATATATATATATATATATATATATATATATATATATATATAATGCCTATGTATATTGCAGAACTATATTATACATAATGCCTCAATGCCTTTCTCTGCCATTGAGGTCAGCATAGATGAGGGTGAAGACACTGTGCTCATAAGTAAGCAAAGCACATAAAGAAAAATACCATAGGATCTGACATCCATATTCAACACAGTGTAACTCACTGGTCAGACAACAAGTGGATATTTCCTACAGGATGCGCTAAGGAGAAATTTGGAGATATTGATCAAAGGATACATATATTCAGTTGTAAGATATTAATTTTGGAAATGCCACTGTACAACTTGATGACAAAATTTGTAATTCTAAATTATATATACTTGAAATCTTCAAAGAGAGTACATATTAAAATTCTCTCCATGTATCCAAGCATAATTATTTGCAATTCTAGGCAACAGCAATTTTCACTTTTAGAGTCATTTTATTACACATGTGCATCAACTCAACACATTTTGCTTTAAATACGTACAAATTTAATTTATCATTTGTATACCACTCAATTTGAAAGTACATTCAAGTACTTAATTTTAAGTTTGAGAATGCAGATTAAAGTTTATTACCTTTGAAAAAATATTGATAAAAAATGAACAATGAAAAAATGATGGATTACAAATATCTACCAGACAAATAAAAATATAAGAAAAAACAGACATGTTAACAATATTTGACAGTCCAAATAAATAGCATTTAATTTTAAAAGGAACATTTTGTCATAATAAAATCATAGATGTATATTACAGTTTGAAATTTGTGGTATCTATGTGTACCAGCTATCCCAAAATACAAAAGATTTAAATTGCAATAGAAGCAAGTTAATTTTTTATTTTTTCATTTATTTTTTATCAATTTTAATGAGAAATAAATATGAATGTGACAGTTTCAAAACAGGTTAGTAGGACAATTGCAATAATTAATACAGTGTATATTGTTG
>PVKA01045797.1:0-15297 GCA_004027165.1 Ctenomys sociabilis | reverse complement strand
CAATTCTTACTCTCCCCCCAGTTTTGACTGTTGAATATAACATTCTTAGTGAGTCTAAGTCAAGAAACGTCCTACTTCTGGGTTCAGTTTATAGTTCATTCATTTTTGTTGTTTTTTTCAGTTCTGGGGGTTAAACTCAGGGCCATTGTTTTTTTTTTTTTTTTGTTTTGTTTTTTTTTGGTCTTTTTGAGACAGGGTTTCACTATGCAGTTCGGGCTGGCCTTAAGTTCACTTTGTAGCTCAGGCTGGTCTCAAACTCACAACAATCCTCCTGCCTCAGCCTCCCAAGTGCTGTGATTACAGGCATGTACCACCAAGCCCGGCTCCTTTTTTTTTTTGGTGGAATTGGAGATTGAACTCAGGCCCTTGTGCTTGCCAGGGAAGTGCTTATTCCACTGAGCCATCTCCCCGGCCCCAGGGCCATTGTTCTGAGTAATACCTCTAGCTCATTTTAAAGTTTTAAAATTTTTACTGATTTTTGTTCTCCCCCTCCCCCTGCTGTGGCCATGCTAGTTTTTTTTGAGATAGGGGCTCACTCTGTAGCCCAGGCTGGCCTTGAACTTGGGCGGTCCCACTGCCTCAGCCTCCCTGGTGCTGGGATGACAGGCACGTGCCACCACACTAGGCTCAATGTGGAGCTTTTGCACTAAAATTATGAGTGTCTTGAGGACCAGGCGGTGTGAGAGGCAGATCACTAACTTTAGAGTGGGAATCTCGGTTCTGATCCCTGCTCTGTCTCTTCAGAAGTCTGGGAGCACAGCCAGGTCTCTATCCCTTTGCTTTTGCCCTTTTGCCATCAGAAGGGGTACATAGTGCAGTCCCTTTATTTACAGAGCTCTTGTGAGGATTGCTTTAAAACTAAAAAGCTATATTCTGTTTTAAAAACAGAATTTTCCTGGTTATCAGTGTGACTGCTCAAAAGAACAGCTGGAGTGATACAGATAACCCACCTGGAGCAGTTAAAGAACAGAATAAAAACCAAAGCACGCGCCAGGCATGGGGACACACACTTGTGACCCCAGCACTGAAGCTGAGGCAGGAAGACCCTGCGAGTTTGAGGCCAGCCTGTGCTGGCCCAGCTCAAAAAAAGAAAACCTAAAAAAAAAAAACCACACACACTAAAACCCCCCTAAAACAACGTCAAAAGAGCCAAAGGACAAAGAACCAGTGAATCAGAGCTAAACATTAATAATTCTTTTTCCTTTTTGTTTCGTTTTTTTTTTTTTTTTTTGAGAAAATCTTTTTCCTCAATTGTATGTAAAAGAAAATCCTTTCCCCTATTCCTTTCAAGTCTCTGACATTTTTTAAAGTTCTGACTAAGTTCATTTTCACTTCCTTTCATTCACAGATTTCATTAGGGGTCACAGTGCAGTGACCTGTAGGGTCACAGCCTGGCCAGGGTACACCCGTCCCAAAGGCAACGCCTTATCTCTGTAAGCAGAGGCAGGAAGCGGAGCTGAGCTTTCCTGTAGGCCAGGCTTGGCTGGGGGCTGGGCTCAGCCTTTCGAGGGTGCTGCCTGCTGCTGCTCCCCTCCTCCGAGGCCTGGGCCAGTCCTTGTGCTCAAACACCAGAGGCAAAGTCTGGACATGCGGCCAGCCGCTCCTTTCCCAGGCGCAAAGCCCATCCACTGAGGCTCCTGGGTCAGCACTCAGAAGCTACATTTTCATTATGGACCAAAGGAAAATGGAGGAAACCAACAAATCTACCTTAACACCCCCAAATCCATCTAAGTACTTCATTTGTAGGGGCCAGTGAGATAGTTCAGTGGTCTAAAGTGCCTGCTTAGGCAAGCTTAGGCAAAGTGTAGGGACCATGGTTCCATCCCCAGCACCACATGCCATGCCAGACCAGCCCCTAGGGTGGGCTGAACTGGCTACATGCACACACACACACACACACACACACACACACACAATTATATATTTCATTTATATTATTTCAATTAAGTATTGTCTACACTAACTTCAGAAAACCAGGAGAAAAGGAAAAGTTTGACAGCAAAAGTAACAAAGATTTGTTCATACTGGATTATTCTGACTTGGAAATTTACCAGATTAGTCAAATTTGGTTTCACTTGGTTTTTCCTTGAGTGCTGGCTCACAAGAGTGACTGTTAATTATTACTGAGTAATTAAACATTTTGCAGGACTGGAGAAAATCTACAATAGAGGATCGCATCATGTATGCCACTTTTGAAAACTTCAAATTCCTCAAGTATGAATTCTTTGTATTGATTCATGACTCCCACTGTGGGTGCTGAAGCTTTTGAATGCGGTCAAGAAATGCAGGGACAAGGCTGAGGAGATGACTCAGTGGAATAAGCGCTTCCCTGGCAAGCGCAAGGGCCTGAGTTCAATCCCTGGTTCTGCCAAAAAAAAAAAAAAAAAGAAAAAGAAAAGAAATGCAGGGTCACTGGGGAGATGGCTCAGTAGAATAAGTGCTTGCCTGGCAAATGCAAAGGCCTTAGTTCACTCTCCAGTTCTGCAAAAAAAAAAAAAAGAAGAAGAAGAAGACGAAGCCGGATGTGGTGGCGCATGCCTATAATCCCAGCACTTGGGAGGCTGAGACAGGAGGATTGTTGTGAGTTTGAGACCAGCCTGAGCTACAAAGTGAGCTTAAGGCCAGCCTGAACTGCATAGTGAGACCCTGTCTCAAAAAGACAAAAAAAAAAAAAAAAAAAAAGGAAAGAAAAAAAAAAAAAAAAAAGCAGGGCCAGCCAGATAGCTCAGCAGACTAAAGCTCCTGCTTAGGCAGAGCTCTGCAGCTAGGTTCGATCCTAGCCTGCTGTGCTGGCCCTGCCTCTGGTGTGCGCTGAGATGCAATTGGCACTGGGTGTGGTGGTGTGTGCCTGTAATCCCAAAGCTTGGGAGGCTGAAAACAGGAGAATCACTATGAGTCTGATCTGTGTGGTAAGACCCTGTAGACTCTGTACTAAATACATAGAAGAAAAGAAAGAAATGTACATAAAGAACCTTAATACCAGAGACCACATGCTGAATATATCTTCAGATTCTCGTGTGTCATCTCATATAGAATTAGAAAAACTTTAAAAATCCCTGCAAATGCTAAAACTGTACTGGACACTAAGTCATAAAGGAAGTTGGACAGCTCAAACTTAGTCTAGACTTTGTTTCTGTTTCTTCCTATGAGCAGGATCTGGTTAAACTGCTTGATTCCTCTTCCCCAGATGCAGCCTGGCCGCATCTGATGGCACTCTGAGGGAGCCCGTGCGGGGGCCCACCTGTTATCATCTGCTGGGCGTCGTAGGGCTCCATGTAGCCGTCATTCTCCCCGACTCTCTCTGCATCCCTCTGACCCTTTGTCCGCTTGGCATCATAAGGGTCAGCATAGTCTTCTAAAATGATGACCTGTCAAAGAGCAAGAGAGTATGGTGAGTGCTGGTGACTGTTCTCTACCCAAAGGCACTGAAGTCTGCACATCTGGACAGAGCTAGTGTCTCTTTAATCAGCTCCTGACAGCTTCTGTATTTGAGCCTGTGTGTCAGCTGGACAAACTTTTTTTTTTTTTGGTAGAATAACTGATTTGTAACAATTCATTTACACTCTTTTACATAACCACATTTTTTTTCTACTTTCTTTTCTCTCCCCAAGTAATAAACACTTGTGGGTTAGAGGCTGGCAGGGGGTGGGTGGTGGGAAGAGGAAGTTGTCTGTGGCTTTAGTGAACAGCAGATGAACTGGTCTACCACACACCCCTGGCTTGGTTAAGCTCCAATTGGCCAGGCAATGGAGTCCCAGTGAGTCAGTCTGTCACCTCCCAGCCCTGGCTAAGCACTGAAGAGCATGTAAAGGAACTGAAAATCTGCTTCCCGCCTTCAAGGAATTTATAACGTCTCAAAGGCACAAGCTGCATAAGGAAGAAAAAGGTTAGCGCAGCACGGTATTGTGAAACATTTATGTTCAGTAATTCATAGGCAAACTGATTCCCTTACACTACAGATCAGACAGAGGCTTGTTTCTGGGGATAACCCAGGGTTGTGCACTGTGCTATATCTTCAGACTTAAAACTTTTTTTTTTTTTTTGAGATAGAGTCTCATAAAGTCACTAAACTGCCCAGACTAGGCTTGAACTTGTGATCTTCCTGACTCAGCCTCCCAGAGTCCTGGGATCACAGCTGTTCACCACCATCCCAGCTCCTATAGTTTGAGTGGCATCTGAGATCATCTACCTTTCCAAAGAAGATACTCAGCAGTGCTGTTCACCATGGACAGAGAACCTTTCTCAAGGAGGAACCTGTGCCACAATGCAATACAGTGTTCTTTGAGAAAAGTTCATGGAAATGGACCTTCAGAGCTGGTAGGAAGAATTCAGAGCAAACATTCAGAGTGAGGAGGAGGGTACAAAGTGCATGAGAGTCCCCTGCTCCATAGGAGATGGCCTAAGACAGCTCAGTCATCCACAGGGAAAGCCCCTGAAAGCACCTACTGCAGAGGTCAGCAACGACTATGCCATCCCTCCCTCACCCTTGGCTAGTGATCGTGTGTACCACAGCTTTAGCTCTCGTCCTCAGCCCAACAGCACGCTGAAATAGCCCAACGGTCAGGTTGACCACCGAGTCACATTTGAGGTGGGTCATACCTGCCCTCACATGACTCTCAGCTCCTTGCCTGGCACAGGGCAGGCATGCTGAGAATGCATGTGGGAAGAAGTGAACCGAGCTGTGAACACGAGAGCCCCATGCACAGGATACAGGCTACTGACGGTCCAGGTGGGCAGCATACTGGAGGCGAAGTGAGGAGAAAAACTTAAAGTTCTCCCGACAAGAAGCAAGCACCTGGGCTGGGGTCTGAAATCTCATATGAACTGGTTCACACAGGAGAGAAACGAACCAAACCAAATTGCTCCAATCAGGTAAGGATGGTGAGCCCTTGTCCACATCCGCACTCCTTTCCTTACTGTCCCACATTGGACAGCACCAGGCTCTTCAGTGAGTCAGAAACAGGAAGCACCTTCTTCTCTCCTGACCTGGCATTTCCGTGTGGCCCTCTGCAGCCTCCACATCCCTCAGAGCCCCATGCCCCTCAGCCTAGGTGGCTGCTACATAGCAAATGACCTTGGGATGGGTGGAAGGACACTCATCTTGGGGGACTGCTGAAGCTTTCAGGTCTTCACCAGGTGGAACTGCAGAGCGGCAGGTCCATCTGAGCTGTTGGAGAAGGAGGGGACCAACCTCTTTACTGACCTCTCAAACCCATACCTACATGTTGGAGGGTCCCATTCCCCCTGTCAAGAAGGACAAGCCACTCAGAAATCTAGCTTTGCTGATCTCCTGGCTGGCAGGGTCAAAATAAAGCCATATTGACAAGGAGTTACATTTACTGAAACAGGAAGTTCTAGTTGACCCTTTTAAACTGCTAACAAAACCAAATAGATATACTAAAAGTACATTTCTGCAAGGTTCCTCATCCCAGGGTGAGAATTTTTTCCAAGTTAAGGCCTTGATTTTCAAGGGTCACTTGGGAGTCACAGAATGGTGGTAGGGGACAGACCTTCCCTTAAATTTGTAGCAGCCTGAAGTTTAGCAGACACTAGATGCTCGCTGGTTCGCAGAGGTGGCCTCAGGCAGGATGGAGTCTTACCGTGTCCTGCTGCTTCGCGATCTTGCCCTTGTCCGGCTCCGGGCCCAGGGAGGAAGGGGAAGAGGATGCGGAGGAACAGCTGCTGCTACTGCTGCTGCTGCTGCTGCTGCCGCCGCCGCCGCCGCCGTTGCCCGGATAGCTGCTCTTGCCGGTCTTCTCCTGGGTGTCCACCTTGATGAGCCTGCTGATGTAGGTGCTGCATCCGGAGCTCTTGGCCGCGCCCCGATGGGGCTCCTCCTCGGTGGTCCGCGAGTTCTTGCGGCTCTTACCTGCCGCGGCCTGGATCAGGCCCTGCAGACTGTCCCGGGAGAGCCGGCCGTCCCTGGGGGGCGCGCCGCTGGCCCGGGCCCCCAGCTCGGCCGCCGAGTTCTTGCGGCCCTTGCCCGGGATGGGCCCCGCACCAGCCGCCTCGGGGCTCTTGCGCAGCCTCCCTGCGCCCGCACCGGGCTTCAGGGCGAGCGGGAACTCCTTGAACCACTTGGCCGCCATGGGGGGCACCCGGCCCGGACCCCGCGAGGCGCCAGGCGTCGGCGGCCACTGCATTCCCCGAGCCGTGGCCCACTCCGGGCAGGGAGGGGCCACCGCGGCCCGGGGCGCTGCTCCCAGGCGGCGACGTGTAGGGCGCCCAGGACCGCCCGGCCTCGGCTGGACAGCGCGGCCCTCCTGCCTCGTCCTCCCGCGGAATGCCCCGCAGTCCCGCCTCGCTCCTGGGCCAAGCGGGCGCGCAGCGGAGGCGGCAGCAGAGTCCCCGGCGCCGCGGCTGACAGACGGTGGCCGCGCCCCTGGCCGCCCCTCCCCGCGCTGGCGCCTCCCCGCCCGTCCCGTCCCGCCGCGCGCTCGGGGAGGGTGGCGGCGACGCGTGCCCCGCGCGACCCAGGGCACGGCCCCCGCGGGCGAGGGCGCTGCCCGCACCTGCCCGGCCTCCTCCCGCTCGCCCGCGCCCGCGGTGCCCGGGGCTGGGAAAGAGTCGCCCGCGAGGTCGGGACGCGTCGCGCGGGCTCTCGGGCCGGCCCGAGGAGGGCGCCGCCTGCTGGATCTGGGACCCGGCGCCCGGCCACAGGTGGCGGCGCGGGGGTCCCGAGGCAGGCGTGGGGCTCGCGCCCAGGCGCGGCGCCCGCTCGGGGCCGGGGCAGGGGTTGCGGGGGCCTGGGCGTGGCGCCCGGGCCAGCGCTCGGCGCGAGCGAGGACCCTCCCCGCCCCTGCAGAGCTCAGAAATGCTTTTAACCGGGGAAGGGAGGGCTGAAATTTACCTTTTAAGATTGAAGTCCTTTCATTTAGAAAAACTAAATGTGCCGTGGGGGTTCGTGCCCCACGTTGTAAACCCTCCGGTCGGTGCCGTGCATGCAAAGCGGGGCGCTCCTCTTCGGCTGCGTCGCGGGTGCCGGGGTGGTGGTTGCGGAGCCCCAAGAGGCGCATGCTCGCGCGGGCCTCCCTTGGAAAAGCGGGTTGGCTTAAAAAAATCCTCAGCGAGATAACAGTGCACCCTATGAAACTGAACTGTTTTAAGTGTGTACTTAAAGGGGCTTTTAGTGCATTTAGTACCCTTACAACGAGCGCCGTGTTCTAAGTTTAGGACCTTTCCATCATGTTGGAGAGAAACACTGCATTCATTAGCAGCCACTCCTGGACTCCCTCTTGCTCCGGCCATAGTGGGTACTAATCTATCCTTAGACCCTACCATTTTTTTTTTTTTGTTTGTTTGTTTTTTGTTTTTTCTTTTAAGTTTCATGGTTTTTGGAGTCAACAGTCTGTGATCTGTATCTGGCTTCTTTCCCTAGTTTCCCTTTTGAGATTCACCCTTGTTGCATGTAGTGGCAACAAGTAGTGGCCTGGAGTGGGCCACGGCTCAGGGAATGCAGTGTGGCCTCCGGCGCTTGGCACCTCGCAGTGTGTGGGCTGGGTACCCCGCATGGCAGCCAAGTGGTGCGAGGAGTTCCCGCTCACCCTAAATTATAAATTATAATTTTTTTTAAGGAATGCAATTTAGAAAAAGAATGCAATGTTTTAAAAAATGCAATACTTTTATTCACCAATAAACTAAAAGCCCATTTCTGGATGTTTCTTTCTCACATATACTTCATTTGTTTTAGGGAAAAGCAAAGCCTTGCAAGTGACGGCCACCTAGTCCTCAGACTCTGATCCATTTTCACCTTGACTAATCTGGAAGCATCGGAGTTTGTAAGTCTCTTTGTCAGATGCAGCCGCGCCAAGCCAATCACGAAGATTATTCTTTTTAAGATACTTCTTGATAAGATATTTCTTTTTTTTATGTCTTTTTGAGACAGGGTCTCACTATGCAGTTCAGGATGGCCTTAAGCTCACTTTGTAGCTCAGGCTGGTCTCGAACTCACAACAATCCTCCTGCGTCAGCCTCCCGAGTGCTGGGATTACAGGCATGTACCACCAAGCCTGGCTTAAAATGTTTTAAAATTAAAGCTGAACATAGTGGCCTGTGCCTGTAATCCCAGCACTCAGGAAGCTGAGGCAGGAGGATTCCTGCAAGTTACAGGCCAGCTGGGACTACATACCAAGTTGACAGCCAGCCTGAACTGCATAGTGAGACCCTGACTCAAAAAGACTAAATAAATAAATAAATAAAATTTTAAAAAGTTGATTGAGAGACAGGGTCTTGTGAGATCACCCAGGCTGTGCTCAACCTTACCTTCCTTCTGCCTCAGCCTCCCAGAGTGGGGGGAAAGTAGTTGACAACTTCTCTGGGCCTTTACTTTGGAGGTCTTAGTGCCTGACCTGCTCCAGAAGCCTGTAGACTTTTTCAGGGGTCACTAAGAGCCCAAGACTAACACTCCGCAGCCCAAATTTTGTCCCTAAAATCTCTCAGGTTTTATTCATTCATACCTAAGTTTTAAGAAAAACACCATAACCACTTTTGGTCTTATTTAGATTCATTTGCAGCAGCTAAAGCCATTGTTTCCTCAGAGACCACCACTAGGAACAATTTAGAGAAAAGCGTTGTTTTTTGTTTTTGGTACAACTGGGGATTCAACTCAGGCCCTTGCACTACTCAAGGAAGCGCTTATTCCACTGAGCCATCTCCCTGGCCTCGTATTATTGTTTTAAAATTTAAGATTTTAATTTCATTTTATCTGATAGGAAAAACTTGCCTTTTCGAATTACCTGGATAGCTTTTTTTTTTTTTTTATACTCAATATTGGCACCGTGCTGTATCCCCAGCATTTGTTTATTTTCAGACAGGGCCTAGCTACATGGCCCACACTATTCCCAAACTTGCAATCTTACTGCCTCAGCCTCCTGAGGTGCCAGAAGTATGTAGCTCCTTGTCGCAGGCCTGGCCAAGATTCCTAACTGCCTGCAAAAGATGAAAAAAAAAAAAAAAAAAAAAAGCAAGGACACTGCTGGGTGTTGTGGTGCAGGCCTATAATCCCAGCACTTGGGAGGCTGAGGCAGGAGGATTGTTGTGAGTTCGAGATCAGCCTGAGCTACAAAGTGAGCTGAAGGCCAGCCTGAACTGCATAGTGAGACCCTGCCTCAAAAAGACAAAAAGAAAGCAAGGACAATTTAGTAATGTGTAGAAGGGAGGCTAGGAGGTCAATGACTCAGGATGGACAAACACAAAGACTGTCCAGTATGCCACATTTTTTTTTTTTTTTGTGGAACCAAGGATTGAACTCAGGCCCTTGTGCTTGCCAGGGAAGCACTTATCCTACTGAGCCATCTCCTGGCCCCAGGACACTGTTTTTTTATGAACCAGTGTATGGGGAGGGGAAAGGAGTGATTCCAGGAAAGTAATGGTGATTACTCTGAATGTACAAAGCATTCTTGCAAGATGGGACCAGGGTCCACGAGGATACTGTTTTTTTTTTTAACCCATGCAAAATTTTTACTACTGCTACTACAGTGCTTTGGAGATTCGTGTGTTCCTCAGCACGTCTTTTCTTGCCCTCTGAGTGCCACAATGTCACTGGCCATGGAACTTTAGGCATGACCAAGAAAAATCAGGGCATGTCCATATTCCCATGTGGTTTGCAGGGCAGGACAAGGACAACCTCAGATGTCCTCTAGACTCAATTTATAATTTGTGGTTCCCAACCGTTTCATCCAGCTCTATCTGCAACCTTCATTCTCCCTTGGTATGAAAACTAATACTCACCGGTGCCTCAGACTAGGAGGTAGGCCACTCAGCGAGCGGCATCATCCTGCCTGCCACGGCACTTGCTGAGTGCTTGTGAGGGGCGAGGCCCCCGGCGCGCCTGGCTTTACAGGAGATCTGGTGCAAGCATCTGCAGCCTGCCTCTTCCTGTCCTTTCCATGGCCTTGGTCTTTCTCCTGTTCGTGAATCTTGATGCCAGGCTCAGAATCGGCCTCAGCCGTGCTGTTGATTGTAACCCTACGTGTGTGGTTTGAGATTCCAAAGGCTTGGGGAAGGACTCCTTGCTCAGGACTCGATTATGGGAAGAGGGGGAATGGAGAGAGAGTGGGGACAGAGCCCCTCTGTCAGGCACAGCCACACTCCTCCTGTCGGGGTTCTGGGCTGGGGAAGTGCAGCATCTTCCACAGGTGCCTGACAGCAGCGACTTCCAGCCCTCAGCTGAGCTTTGGGGAGCAGGGGATGTTGGATGAGTGCAGAAGTGCAGGAGAGCTGGCCTAGGCCTGCAGTGGGGCCGTGCTCCGTAGGTTGGCTTTGTGCTAATGACGCCCATGTGCTCTGTTCTGCCCAGGAGCGGAGGTGCAGTGGGCCCCAGGTCTTGCCTTCCTCCCGGTGTCCACTGAGCTTTTACTCCGTGGCAGGGTGGGGAGGACCCTACGTGGCTGGCTGGGGCTCCAATGCTGTCTTTTGTGCCTCACCCTCCGTCACCCTCGTGCTGTTTCTCTGACACGCCCACATATGACATGTTGAAGACACTGCTCAGGTTACAATGCTTGGCTCAGGTCTCCAGCCAGTGGAAGAGCCTGTGGCCACTGAGGTTTTGCCTCCCCTCTGCCAGCTCCCCGCTTCTGGAGCCGGCTGCCACCGTGGGCTGGTCCCTCTGCTCGCTGCATGGGGCCATCAGGGTGCCTACGTTAGCTGCATCTCACTTTCTCTCTCCTTGTCTCACTCCATGGAAACCCTAGGAAACACAGTACCATGGGGCCTGATGGCTTCCTGGTACTCCCTGAAGAGCTGGGTGCCCTGTGCCCACAATCCTGCCCCAGAAGGAGCTCCAGTGCTCACTTTGGGCCACTCAGGACACAGGAGCAGCCCTGGGGACCGAGTCTGGGGTCATCATCTCCATGTCCCTGAGGGCATGTTGAGGGGTTGATAATGATGTGTGAATATTTTTTTTTCCTTTAAATCTTTTTTTTTTTTTTTGGGCCGGGCGTGGTGGCGCATGCCTGCAATCCCAGCACTCAGGAGGCTGAGGCAGGAGGATTATTGTGAGTTGGAGACCAGCCTGAGCTATAAAGTGAGCTAAAGGCCAGCCTGAACTGCATAGTGAGACCCTGTCTCAAAAAGACCAAAAAAATAAATAAATAAAATAAAATAAATCTTTTTTTTTTTTTTGAAATAAGTTTGACCGCAGGAGTGGCAGCTTGTGCCTGTAATCCTAGCACTCAGGAGGCTGAGGCAGAAGTGTGTTTGGGAGTTTGAGACCAGGCCTGGGATACCGAGTAAGCTCAAGCCAAGCCAGAACTGCAAGCAAGACCCTGTCTCCAAAAGATAATAAACAAACAAACAAATAAGATGTTTTAGGTAGATGACATGATGTTACATAGTACAGCAGTTACTTAAATAGAACAAACTGACACATCCATTATGCCACACAGTTGCCCATTCTACCACCTCCCTGGCAAGATCGGGACTTTACTCACTTAGCCAAAATCCTGGATCCCACAGCTGGTCGCCCCCTGCGGTCCACACATCCTGCAGTGGTCCTTACCCTTGTTCACGCTACTTAGTGGTGCTGTGCATCCTTTGGCTTCCATCTCTGGATCCCCCACGCCTAGTTACTTCGGTTGCCAGGTGCTGTACCAGTGAGCTTTCTTACCCTTACTGTACTTATCCTTTACATTTGAGCTTTATTTATTTAGATTTCATATGCGAGCTCATACATTATTTTTCTTTCTATATCTGGCTTTTTCACCTAATCAGATGTCCTCTAGGCGCACTGTTCTGGAAAATGGCATTATCTCCACCCTTACAAAGGCTGAATGAGCCGGGCGTGATGGCACATGCCTGTAATCCCAGCACTCGGGAGGCTGAGGCAGGAGGATTGTTGTGAGTTCGAGACCAGCCTGAGCTACAAAGTGAGCTTAAAGCCAGCCTGAACTGCATAGCGAGACCCTGTCTCAAAAAGACAAAAACAAAAAAAAAAAAACAAAAAAAACAAAGGCTGAATGATGTTCATGTACATAATATATAAAAACATGACAGGGGCTAGGGAGATGGCTCAGTGGAATGAGCGCTTTCCTGGGAAGCAAAAGGGCCTGAGTTCAATCCCTGGTTCTGCCAAAAAAAAAAACCAAACAGACATTGTGTATACATGGGCAAGGACAATAGGATGGGTTGTTTAAAGGAGAAGAAGTAGCATTTTGAGGGGGATTAATAATGGTGATGTGTCTTTTACTGCTAATAACATTTTTAAAAATTAGACATTCAGGGGAGCTGGGGAGATGGCTCAGTGGAATAAGTACTTCTCTGGCAAGTGCAAGGGCCTAAGTTCAATCCCCGGTTCTGCCAATAAATAAATAAATAAATAAAATTAGACATTCACTTATATTTTGTTGTTGTTTTGTATTTTAGGGAAGGGTCAACAGGATGTTCAGGGTCTCACTATTAGATCAGACTTGTAGTGATTCTCCTGTTTACAGCCTCCCAAGGAGCTGGGATTACAGGTGTGTGCCACCATGCCCAGTTTTGATTGCCCTCTCAGCATGCCCTGGGGCGGGGGGGACATAGAATTGAGCAATTGAGCTATTTGGCAGGCCCTTAAACTTTCATGCTCTTCCACTGATCTCTTTGTCTGTCCTTACTCCACCTTCGCCCACTGCAGCTTGTAATGCATTTTGAAATCAGTCACACAGAGCCAGGGAGATGGCTCAGTAGAATAAATGCTTGCCTGGCACCAGCAAGGGCCTGAGTTCAATCCTTAGTTCTGCCAGACCAAAAAAAAGCAACCAATTTCATAATGCCAAAACTTTGGGGCTGGGAAGATGACTTAGTGAAATAAGTGCCTCCCTGGCAAGCTCAAGGGCCTGAGTCTGATCCCTGGTTCCACCAACAAAAGAAAAATAAACCAGTCATCAACTTGCTCTTTCATTTTGTGATGCTGGGATTTGAACTTGGGGCCTTGTGCATGTTAGGCAAGCACTCTACCACTGAGCTACATCCCCAGCCCCATGTACTTACTCGTTTTTTTTGTCTTTTTGAGACAGGGTCTCACCATGCAGTTCAGGCTGGCCTTAAGCTCACTTTGTAGCTCAGGCTGGTCTTGAACTCCTAACAATCCTCCTGCCTCAGCCTCCCGAGTATGTACTTACTCTTGAGCCTACTACCATGCTTTCTACCCTTACCAGTTTTCTGAAGTTGCTCTTGCTTGGTCTATTGTTGGGGACCACAAATTCACAATGGCTAGTATTACATACTCACTTCCCTAAAAGAGACGGATGGAGGCTGGGGATTTTGGTACCCTCCCTTTGAGATTTCCCATTACCCCAGTATATTACTAGATCCTCTCCCATCTAGTAAGATTAAAGATGCTCCAGGGCAAGAGCCTTAATTTAAGATCACCCAAGCCCTCTGAGCCATCTGATAATCCTTCCTCCATTAATAAATGCCAATGGATTAAAACCTCCCATGGGCCTGCCCATTAGCTCAGTTGTTAAGTGTGTGCTTTGAAAAAGCAGTCAGGCTCAGGATGCCTGTCACACAAGGAATGGTTGAAAAAAGATGTGGTATTTAAAAAAAATATGTATTTTTATACAATAGAGTATTACTCAGCTGTAAAGAATGATAAACTCGAGGCCTTCATACTTAAGTGGATGCCACTTGAAGACATAAGCAAAATAAACCAGACCCACATGTGCAAATATCGTATAGTCTCCCTGCTATAAGAAATCAAAAGAAGAAACACAAATAGAAAGGTATAACACAACTAAAAGGAAAGCAAGAACTTGAGGACTGGACAATGAGGGGAGGGCAAGGAGAAACACTGAGAAACAAGACCATTCACTTATACACACTAGATGGGTAAGACAGTGATCCTGAGAAACATCAGATTTTTGAAACTTCCAGTTAAGTGGTAGGATTCTCACCTCGACTAACTATATATGCTGCTACCTGTGAACCAAGCAACTGCACTGAATTTAACAAAGTGTAACAGAAGGGTCGCACTCCAAATGCCTGCCATTCTGGTCTTCTAAATATGTACTTCTTGTAATGATATACCAGCTATTACTGGTATATCATTACCACCCTTTTTTAAAGGGTAGTAAATGAAAAATAAGACAAAAAAATGTCACAAGACAATCCTGCTACAATGCTACTATGCTGTATATGCATGGATTTCTAAATACCTGTGTAAATATATGTAAGTGTTCATTCCTATTTTTTCTTCTTCATATTCTGTACAGACTTAAAGTGTAGTATCTCAATACTTAATGGAAAGTACATGCTCCATGTTATGCCTATGATGTCTGATATTTAGACTAATAGTGTGGGTAAACTGAACTGCATATGTTGAAGGGTAAAAATCAACTTCTCTTCTGGAGGGTTAACACCCTAAGTTTGCAGATCAAACATTGAAGAAAAAAAAAGGCTGCAAGGTCAGCCAACATTTTGGCCCTAGCCTTTCAAGTTCAGTGAAGACTCAGGGCATAGGAGAATTTGTACTGTAACATCATGTAACTCAGTAGTGCCTCAAATTTTCTGATCAAGGAGATTATGGGGCCACAGAGAAATGCGATCAATGATGTATAGTGTGCCTAAGGAGAGTCACATGGAGAGAAAACTTTCTCTCAGGCTTCCAGAGAGAGCAAACTGGTCAAGCAATGGCCGTGACTCATCCACAAGGCTGAAACTGACAAGGAATCTATAAAGTGAGGTACAGGGATACAGGATAAACCCTGCGGGTACCTGACTGACCTTATCTGATATAAAAGTTACATTTCTTGTTATATAGGTCTTGCCTTAACTTGTTTTAACCATCCAGTAGAAAAGTATAAAAATGGAGGTATATAAAGTAAAGTTATATTAATATAATGAGCTGTGAATGGTTCAAGTCAACAACTTCTGTGGATAACCTGCTTCTATTGTGGACTGCTGATCTGTGTTGGATTTTATATATATATATATATATATATATAATTAAAATTAGCTATCCATGTTTTGAAAATCTGTAACATATGTATTATTGTATGCTACCCTGTTTATGTCATTTTTCTCTTTATTTTTGCTTCTATTTTTCACTCTTCAGGTTAAAATGCAAATAAATAATTTTTTTAAAAAAGCAACAACAACTGAATATATTTGATTAAAACTCACCAGTTTGGGGAGGGGGCTGGGGACATGGCCTAGTAGAATAAGTGCTTGCAGCTGGTCATGATAGTGCAGGCCTGTAATCCCAGCACTCGGGAGACTGAGGCAGGAGGATTGTTGGGCGTTCCAGACCAGCCTGAGCTATAAAATGAGCTTAAGGCCAGCCTGAACTGCATAGTGAGACCCTGTCTCAAAAAAAAGACA
>PVKA01045796.1:0-15302 GCA_004027165.1 Ctenomys sociabilis | reverse complement strand
AAAAAAAAAAAAAAAAAAAAAAATAGCAGGGAAGAAAGAGAGAGAGATTTTTATTTATTCCTTTTTTTTCTGTTCTCTGTTCTAATGCAAAATTATAAAATTTTTTAAAAATTAATTTTATTGAGAAACAAATGGCAATGAGACAATTTAAAAACCGATTAATGGGGGGCTAGGGCGATGGCTCAGTTGAATAAGGGTTTCCATGGCAAGCTTGAGTTCAATCCCCAGTTCTGCCAAAATACAAACAAACAAAAAAATGATTAATGGGACAGTTTCAATAATTAATAAATTACATATTGTTGTCTTCATAGTGGCTATTCATAGCACAAGATGCAGACATGATATCCTGTCCAAACTCTATTATTACAAATCATTTTTTCACATTGAATTAAGAGAAAGTACTTGTATACCTATCCTAACTATTTTGTATACATAGATAGAAAATGGTCCTCCATTTGTATCCCTTTTTCTTGTTTAGTTTTGTCAGAGATGGGTATTCCATTGCCGTTTAAATATTGTAGATGTGTGTATTCAGAAAAATAATCCAATACAGTCCAGTAGTCCATATATTAGTGGGTTATCTGTAGGACTGGTTATGTCAGAAGTTGTTGACTTGAGCCTTTTACAGCTTAGCATATTAATATGGGTTTACTTTTTATACCTTGTGTTTATACTGTTGTGCTGGATGGTTAAGACCAAAATAATGCAAGACCTAAATAATAAGAAATGTAACTTTTGTATCTGACAAGGTCAATCAAATCACTTCAGGATTTACCCTAAAACCCTGTACTGGAGTATGCAGATCCTATTTATTCCTAGTGACTAATGAAAGGAAGGAAACACCAAACTCTTCCCTTGCTGAAACAAAACCAACCCATCAACCGAATAGCAGCTCTAATGGTTGATACCTTGTTCAACTAGAGAAATTTTGAAATTTACTTAGGCAACTCAGCAGAGGGTAGGAGCCCTTCCTTTGTGAGCATTTTCACCCTGTGCAAGAGTAGGGCACAGAGATGGTGGGAGTTAGCTACTTACAACACAAGGGAAGAAAGAAAAGATGCTTGTTTCCCTGCTTGTTACCCCACTTTTGCTGCTTTTGCTGTCTTCTGCCTTGAACAGTTGCCCTGTTCCAGAGAAGCCTGGCTTGGAGCCATCTGATTATGCACTGGAACCTCCACAAAGTGTGAGCTAAAGAAACCATTCCTTCTATAATTTGGGGTGCTGAAAAGTTTGTTTCAGTGAAGAGAGAGAAATAACCAAGACAGAATTGATACAACTGTATGATGTAGATGAACAAATTGAGAAACAAATGGAATTTTTGTGGACTAGAAAGACTTTTGTTTATTAAATAAAGCCTTGTCTCATTAATAGGAGACAAGACTTTTTAGAAGTCCATCATATGCCATACTTAGTTTCCATTCTTCAAAAATTTGAACTATGATGTTTAGGACCCAAATGATTTTATCACCAGAAAGCAGGCCTTCAATTTTTAATCCCCAAAATCTCACTTTCCCAATTTAACACATATACAGCACAAAAAGATGTGGGATATATACTTGAAACTGAAGATGCTTAATTTTAACTATGAATTCGTTTTTGTACTTTTGTACTTAGATTAGGTACAAGAACAACAGTGTTCCTAGTCAGAAATACATGGTTTATCCTTGAAGGTGAAAAGCTCTAGGAACAGCAATTAATCATCTGGTGTGATCTTAATGGCTTCCTCTGGATGTAATTTGGTTCTAATCAGCCCTGAAGATTCTGGAAAGAAGTGTATTAACTGGTCTCCCAGGATACGATTTTCTACCCTATCAACATATTAGTTCATACATATTAATCAACAGTCAACTTTAACAATTTTGGTGATACTGTGCTAAATCTGCCATAGTGAATTGACTGAGAATCAAAATTTCATTCTTTTTTATAGTCAGACATTTGATAATAGGTATTTAAAGACATCGCTTTAATTACTAAGGTGGTGGACCATGTCGATTTTATCCCGACTCTTTCTAATATAACATTTGTTAAATTTATCGTCTCTCCCCCAGTATAACTGTGCAGTGTTAACTAAGTATGTGGCCCTTCCAATTTGGCGACTCAAGAGAGCCCATATATCACTTGGTACATCAGAAAGCATGTTCAATTGCTTTTGCTTTCATTTATCACCCCACTGGACAGAAATGACTCTTTGGCTTTCCTGATTAAAGCACTGTGACCGTGCTTTAGGTTTAATTGTATACATTGCTTGTTAATAGCAAGCACTCTCTTGAAACAGTTTTAAATCTCATTTAGATCATCTATATAATATGATAGAGGCTTGGGGAGGAGAATGCTCACCATGTCTTTGGACCACACACAATTGTATCTCTGGGATTCACAGAAAAAACAGATACAGGCAAATTTAGAAACACAGTCCAAAGTAAATACTTTTAAGAGACTATTTAATTTTTTAAAGACAAGATAAGCACGATAGCACGATAACCAATGGACTAAACACCTCCTTTGGCGAGCACAGGTACTAGGGTTTGATCCCCAGCACCATATATAGTGCTGGCCTCACCCTAGGACATGCTGAGCCAGAGATCGGGTGTGGTGGTCCACACTGGTAATCTCAGTACTGAGGAGGCTGAAACCAGGAAGGCCACTATGAGTCCAAGCTGTGTCATAAGATCCTGTACCAAATATGTAAATTAAAAATAAATAAATAAAATGGAAATGAGAATGTACTTCTGAACATTCAGGCAATTGGGAACTGGAATAAATAATTCCAGTAAATGAATATAATCTAGTGAAAAAATTATGATCTTTAACACTGGTGATGTTGTATTAGTGCCCAAAAAAACTGAGCACATGAACATCTGGAGAAAGAAATATTCTGATATTTTAAATGAATGGAAGTAATGTTCATTGCTTAAAAAGATTTTTGAGCATTGTCAAAATTTAATTAAATAATTATTTAGAAGATTTATGTATTACTTTTGATTAAAGGGCAAAGTATTCTCACTGGAAGAAAGATAGCCTCTTTAATACTACTGGAAAAACTGGCTTTCCAACTTGCTAAAGGCTAAAACTAGACCATGCCTATCACCATGCACAAAGCTAGAGTCAAAATGGATCAAAAATTTAATTATTGAAATAGAAACACTAAATTTTTGGGAGGAAAATATCAATAGAAATCTCAAATATATAGGGGTAGATAGAGAGTTCATAAATAAAAATCAAGCTTGCACAGGGAATGCTTCAAAGAATCAATAACTGGGATCTTATCATTTTGAAAAATTTCTTCACTTCAAAACAAATCTCCAAAAGAATAAAAACAAAACCCACAAACTGAGAAAAAAAAGGTATAGCTGATTGTCCCTCTGACAAAGACCTTCTATCTAGAACATACAAAGAATTAAAAAAAAATCAGCCTCCTCATTCAAAGACTCAGTCCAAAAATGAGCATCTGAGATGAATATACACTTCTCTGAGAAAAAAATACAAATGGCAAGTAAGCATATGAAAAGCTGTTCAACATCACTGGTCATTTGAGAAATGCAAATTAAAACAATCCAGAATCCATCGCACCATGAAGGAATGGCTGGCATCAAGAAGTCAGCCAATATTAAATTCTGGAGATGCTGTGGAGAAAGAGGAACTCTTCTGCACTGTTGGTAGGAGTCCAGACTGATACAACCACTATAGAGATCAGTGTGGAGAGGCCTTCAGAACCTAGAATTTGAGATCCCATTCAAGCCAGCTATTCTTCTCCTAGGTATTTTTCCAGAAGAACTGAAAATCTCATACCATGATGCTATATGTGCACCCATGTTGATAGCTGCACAATTTGTCTTAGCTAAATCCTGGCAACAACCCAGATGCCCAACTGAAGAACTGACAAAATGTGGGTTTTTTTTTTGTTTGTTTGTTTACAAAATGGAGAATTGTTCAACTATTAAACAGAATAAATGAATCTTTTCTTGGTATATGGATGCAACGTGAGAACACACACTTAAGTGAAATAAATAGGATTCACATGTGCAAACATTGTATTGTCTCCTTAGTATGAGAACCTGAAAGAGAAAAATGGAATTTTAGCTGTTTTATTTCAATAAAATGTAGATGTATGGTTTTTCTTTGTTCTATTCAAAGAATCACTTTTAAGAATCACATTGTTTTAATCAGCTGTGTGTCAATTACAGAGCAAGGATGTGCTAGCTGACTACTAGTGCTAGTGAATAATAATCATTTGTCTATGATGCACAGAACATTTATTGTGTGCCAGATAGGGTTCTAGACAGTAGGGCATAGAGGCAAATGAAACCGACAGTGTCTCTCCTCATGGAACTTACATTTGTTATATTTTGTGCCTAGAAGTGCCCCCAGAGACTCACGCAGTCATGGAGTGGGATTCTAGAGTTTTTGATAGATTCATGGTCCAGTACTGGGATTGTGGATGTGAGTGCTACAACCACCCTGGGTCCATAACCTGCATACAATAGAAGGGAGAAAAAAGAGGTTTGCTCTCTGCTGTTGCTCTCTTGTCCTCTTGTTGCATTTGCTGTTTTCTGCTGCCATGAACTACTGCCCTCTGCCATGTGACACTCAGCCTTGGAGCCAGCTGATTATAGATCGAAGCCTAGATAAACTGTAAGCTAAATAAACTTTTCCTTCTTCAATTCTGGGTATGGGGTATTTTACTAAGCAATGAGAGAAAAGTAATTAAGATGTCATTCTAGTCAGGAGGACCAACAGTATGAAAATGAACAAATAAATTTGTAATACACTATCAAGATGAATGACAAAGCACAGAAAGATATAAAATACTGATAGGCATATGTCCCTTTAAGTTGTAGGGCCCATAACATACTGATAGACATATGTCCCTTTCTGAGAAGGGCCTTTTGGGCCAAGCCCAAATGCACCAAGAGGTCATGAGAGCATTTGAGCGAGGTAGGGAGTCATGGGAAATCAGGAGGCAAAGGCTTTATGTTGGGAATGTGCCCGCCATAATGGAGAAACCATAAAGAAGACAGTAAGCCTTGAAGAAAAAAGTGAAAGGGGATCAAGATTAGGGTTGGGGACAGAGCAGAGAGTCAAGATATGAAAAGCCCCTTGATGAATATACAGCTGAGGAGACTTAGAGGAGGAGAAGGAAAGGAACTATCATTTTCAAGGCAGCACTTTAGATGCAGGGTGACAAACAGGCCTGTGGAGCAAATGTGGGAATGGCCACTCATGTCGGAAGACTGCTGCCCTATCCAAGAAAGAGAAGTGGTGTGGTCACAGAGGTAAGAAGTTATGACAGGATGTCATTTCTTACACAGGTGACTAGACTTGCTGGCTGTTGGCAAAGTGTTGGGGAAGTGAGGAAAAGGCAAGAGTTAAAAATGATTTCAAGGTTTCTCAAGAAAATGAGGTGCATATTGCTCCTCAGCTTCTGAAGTTTGGGTTCAGAGGAAAAATGTAAGAGTTCTACATTATCCTTGTTACATTTGAATCGTCCATGTGAAGTGTGGTTACATTTATAACATTGTCACTGAGGGAAGACGTCAAAGCCATACGTACATTTTCAGTCTGTGAGTGTACCATTGCTACATAGACCTATGGGGTTGGGTGAAACACTTTCTGAAAAGAGAAGGGTAGAGACTGATGGATTGAACTATTCTAAGAGGAACAACCAGTAGAATAAGGAAAGTCAAGATTAATAGGGACAACCTGAAATCTGAAGACTTTCCAGTTACAGATATCTTGAATTGTAGAGAAAGAGACAGTTTACTCATTGAAAGAAAGCCCATTTTATGCAGCTGGAGTTTAGGCCCAGGCTTTTCAGTTTGATGCCAAGATAGAGAGGGATACTTGTTTCTCTATTTTGCTGTAAAAATGACAAACTGTTTCCTATGCGGTTGACTGAACAATTCATTGCAAAGGCATAGCATAAATAGTACATTGCCCCATTCAATAGAAAAAAACTTTCTGAAGCTTTGGGTTTTCTGTTAAAAATAAAAAACAGCAAGGTGGACTAGGAAACATTTTTTTTTTTTTTTTGGGTAGCTCATGATGCCTTAAGGGCAAGTCTGGTAAGGCATGAGGATCTGGGGATCACACTACAGCATCCTGAGCCTGACTGCTTTGCTTAAGCAGGCATTTAAGCCATTGAGCTAATGGGCAGGCCCCCCATGAGCTAATGGGTAGGCCTCCTGCAAAGGTGGGCTAGAGAAGTCCATAAGATGTTCACTGTGATGCTCCAGGTGAGAGACCAAGGAGGCTTATGCTAGGCTTGTTGTGACATTCTGAAAGGACTGGAGCCTAACTATACTAGCCAGCTTCATCCATTATGATTTATGCTAATGCCAGCTGGGATCAGCTGTTTTAGTACCTTAAAACCAGGTAAATTTTTTGCTTGCTGAAGACAAGACTTAATAAAATGTCACTGTTCCATGATGAGTTTTTTATTTGAAATAAGTTATCTGCATTTTATTAAACATTATTTTTCAAATGCTCACCCATTGTACAGTATAATTTTACAGTTTTCTGTTGCTGTTGCTCTGGATTGGCACTATTCCTTTTCTCTAGGAAACTGTGGATACCATTCTATAGGAGAGGCTGTTGAAAGATTCATTTTTGGTTCTGGTTTACACGTTTTGTTCATTCATCATTTGATTCTATACTTTTCTCCAGGCTGCTTCAGTGACTCCAAAGAGTCAGTGTTGCACCCACTCATGTCTCAGTGATCACTATGCAGCACTGTGGATGTAAAGGATTCTGCATCTCTTGCACTTGCTCAGTCCTCATAATGTTTCTGCTGCATCTCTGCCACTATAGTTATTTTTCTTATTTATTATTGTGCAGAGGTGAAACACACTAAAATATTTGTGTACTCCACTTATCAAAATGTCTCTTAGTTGGGAAAGATGATATATTAAATCTTTGTGGATGCTTCCCCTGCCCCTGGGGTGCACTGAGACGGCAATTGAGCCTGGGTGTATAACCCTAGTGCTGGGGAGGCTGAAAACAGGAGGATTAGTATGAGTCTGGTCTATGAGACCCTGTAGACCCTGTACTAAATATATTTAAAAAATACTTCATGGAATTAGATGAGATAAACATAGCTTTTTGATTGGATGATTGTATTTGTCTATCAGTATATTTGTCATTGACATACATACAAATATATATATATATATATTTATATATATATACATATATCACAAATGTATATATATGATATTTATAGATATATGTATATTTATACATATATAAATACATATCACTTACCATTATGTTATAGTTAACTCTTAATACTACCTTTGTAGCCAGCAAAATAAAACTAAGACCCTGTAAAGTCAATGCTTTACTAGAGATATGGATATAAAATAATATATAAATATATAAGAACCTACAAGACTGACACACGATGATCAGCCCGCAGAATGCAATGATTTGCACACCCTTGACCAAAAGTGTGAGTCCAAAGTCTGGAGTTCACTGCAGTGACCTGTGCAACGCCACATCAGGAGGCTGATGGGTCTGCAGGGGGAGGCTGAAAAGTCGGAAGGCTAAGAGTCTATGCTGGAAGGCGGAAGGATCTGAGGCTAAAGCTGAAGAGGCTGTGCTAGAAGGCAGGAGACGATGGCCAAGCTGAAAGTGAAGACTGGAGCTGCTCTGAAGAACAGAGGCTGGAGCTGGAGGCAGGAATGGGCAGCATAAAGTTAGGTGGTGATAAATTTGCAATCCAGCCCAGGACAGCATAAAAGGAGAAAGGGAGTGAGGTATCTTAGACAGGATTATCAGAGAGTGCTCTCTGGAGAGCTGATGATTGGATAGAAATCTGACTGGATGTGAGTGGCTAAAGGCGAAACCTTCCAAGAGAACACATGCAATGCCTTGTGCTGGGAGTACAGCTGGAGTAAGAAATCCCTACTCAGTTCTGTGCTGGAGCGAGACGAGCTGGGAAAGTTGTGGGAAATTATGAGTGAGAGAAAGCACCCAGGGCCAGGGAATTTTGAGCTATGTGAGCATGGAGAGTGATTTTAATTTTATTTTCATTATGCCAGGGAGCTATTGGGCACTCTCCGCAGATTAACAGATTTAAAAGTTCACATTTCCTTCTTTGTGTAAAAGGGACTGTTCTGTGTCAAAAGGGGCTAGTGGGATGAAGGGTCCCTAAATAGTCTGCTGCTGTCCATCTGTATTTTTAAAGTTGATTACAAAGGAAAGGAATTTTTTAGATAAGAAAATAAGCTGCATTTGAGCAACAATTAGGTGCATGGATAATTATTGTTCTCATACCATTTTTTAAATTTTAAGATAGCTTTTCAATAGATATACAAGCTCGTCATGTTTCTAAGTCTGCTATTTTTTTCTATCCAAATTTGC
Source organism: Ctenomys sociabilis (assembly GCA_004027165.1). Taxonomy (NCBI): domain Eukaryota; kingdom Metazoa; phylum Chordata; class Mammalia; order Rodentia; family Ctenomyidae; genus Ctenomys; species Ctenomys sociabilis. The sequence continues at coordinate 6,941 of PVKA01045796.1, read as the reverse complement.
TTCATTTTTATTTTTTGGAGCTAATAGAACTCTCAGGGCCTTATACACACTAAGCATGCTTTACACCACACTTTCTCCTCAGTTTGAATAAACTCTTGAGTTATTTTAGTGACCTATTCTTTTCCATACCAGCACACAGTTCCTTTTTTTTTTTTTTTTTTTTACTTTCCTTCTTAGAAGACCATTGCTACACAAGAAAATCTTCACTACTACTGCCAAAACACACAGTATTATCCAGACCTTGTCTGATTTTGTGTTCAAGACCCCAAAATAATGAGTGCCACCGTTCCCAAGATCCCTTTCCCATTTGTGCAGTTAATACTGAGGTCTATGTGAGCAAGACATTCTAGACCGATAGAAATTATGATAGTTGTTACTCTTGAAGAATAACATTTTGGGGCTGCTACATCATTAGCTAGTGACTGTCTTTGGTGAAGAAGAACTCTATCAGGCTGGCCACAGGATGATGGGACTCCTCTGACCTCACACCACATTGCTTCTGAGAAGGACAAATATCTGTACTTGATCACTCCCTGAAGCATGTGGTACTTGAGGAATAGTGTGGTACCAGGGTACTTACAGTTGTGGAGCTTGTGTCTTTCTCATTGTCTTCTTTTGCAGAGCTACTTTACATCTGACCCTGATGTCCTTAGCCAGAATTCTTAGGAGCAAATATTAAGTAATCAGTTTGAGAAAAAAGCTCCAATGTGGTTCCCTGTCAACTATAATTTTATGTTTAAAAACTCCAAAGTATAAATGAATAAAAAGGTGTTATGACTTCAGGTGCTTTGTGTAACACACTTAAAGTGGTTTTAAGTACCTTTAATGTAACAGTATGACATGGGTATAGTTTAAAAATACTGATGGAAAGTGACTAATAGTTTAAATTTAGGTAAAATGTAAGCACTGATTTGAGAGTTCTCTTTAACCACCACTTTTCACATACAAAGCAATGCTCTTTGCCATGGATGATGGCTCACAAAAAGGGACAGGCGAGTACCGGAGGGGTCTAGGGTAGATAAAGCAGTTGGTGTTGATTCACCCCATTGTGCTGCTTCTTCTTTTAGGGCACAAAACAAAGGACTTTAGGAACAAGGAACTGTGTATTGCAGCCTAGAAACTGCCACTGCCTCCCTAGATAATCATCTTATACTCTCTGTAAGTAAAAAAGTAAGAGTTCAAAGCAACACTCATAATCACAGCCCTTATTTCCTGTACTCCTACTACACACCAGTCAAAATGCTGAAGCATTACATGCACATTTGATCTAATCTGCATTAATCTGTGTAATCCTAATAGCAGCCTAAAATGTGGAGAGGATAGGCTCACTGTTCCTATTATTCAAAGGAAAGAAATTGAAGTGAATAAATGAACAAAATACTCAAGATTACACAGACAGTAGGTGACAAAATTGGAACTGAAACAAGGTGTGTGACTCTGGAGTCTACATTGTCCATCACTGAGGCATTTAGTCTAGCAGAATCCATATTCAGTGTCTTTGCAAACATACTTTTTAAGCTAGTAGAGTTTAGTCATTGTATCACATGCAGCACTTGCTCTATCAGATTGAACTGTAATAATGACATCATAAATGATGACTTTTCCAGCACTTGGAATACACACAGAGGGTTTATTCAAGTGCTTCAGAAAAACAACATGAGTCCCGTAAACTACATAGTTTTCTTCATCTAAGAAGGTGTAACTGATGACTCCTACCTTTTCATTAGTTTCTTTTAAAGGAAGACTTACCCTAAATGCTACTTCTGTCTTCAAACACTTGGCACAATATTGAGATTATCTGAGCCACATTATGAATGGAGTCAGGCATTTTCTGTGAGACTCATTGTTGCTCTTTCTCTTGTACAAATAGAATGAGTCTCTTACTTTCTCTGTGGTATAAAAATTCAGCTAGGCCTACAATCGCATTCTCACTCAATGTACCCTACATCCACGAAGGCCTATTAGGCTCATGTGTTATGTTCAGATAGATAATTAGAGTAATCAAAATCTACTCACAGCCTCTGCAGAATCACTTTTGACTGGAGGTACTAGCAATTGGATGTTTCTATTTAGACCCAGAAAGAACTGAACTTATCATTAGTGGCAGGTCTCGCTGCAAAGAAAGCCTTTGCTCTTATGCACAGTTAATTTATCACACTTTAAGGCAGAGCTACTATGCTAATAACTATCTGGGAAATTTGGTTATCCATTAAAGCGAGCAAACCTGTTCTTATTCTTAATTTATTCTAGCTTCCATTGACAAATTAAAATGGGAATCTTGCTGTCTATTGATTGTGTCAGTATTTTTTTTCTCTGCAGAATTCATTTTTAAAGACTCTACTTTTATTAAATTAAATACTGGTGGTTAACTAAAGTCTTGGCTTTTGTAGACTCAAAAGAGCAGGATCTAAAATAGATTAATCATGACTTAATTGACTGAACTAATTCAAGTTCCCTCCAGTCCACTGCACAACAATATTCTGTCTTGCCAGTGAAAGCTAAATGGTACATCACTCCAGGAGCATCAAGGTCTGCATCGTCAGCACTGCATTTTTACTGAGATGCAAGCTTTAATATTTGTTTTTAGGGTGTGTGTGTATGCGTGTGTGTGTGTGTGTGTGTGTGTGTGTGTGTGCATGTGCAGGGTCTCACTAAGCACTCAGACTCAGATGCATAGTGATCCTCCTCCTGTTTTCAGCCTCCATAGTGCTAGGATTACAGGCCTGCGCCACCATGCCCCGACTCCATCGCTGGCTCAGCACACCTGTGGGCAGGGCCAATGTGGCACGTGCTGCCAGAGGTGGAACCCTGGCTCCTGCGCTTGCCCAAGCAAGTGCTTAGCCCGCTGAGCTATCTCACCAACCCAAATTGATTGCACTACTAATTTCTATTCTTTTTTTTTGTTGTTGTTGTGGTACCAGGGATCAAACTCCAGACCTTGCATTTGCCAAGCAGATACTTATATCTCTGACCCCTAATACTCTTGAAATGGGCTACAAATGTCTGCAAAGTTAGGAAGACTGCAGTATTTGATTTCAGATATACATTACAGTTGGTCAAGTTCTTTATATTATTTACTCTTTTTTATATTGTATAATGCTGTCTTCAAATTATTGTTTAGATTAGCAGATAGAAGCAAGAATAATTGGTAAAAAATAAGTTATGAGAAATGAAAAGAAGAAAAAATTTAAGAATTAACTTCTCTTTCAATGAATCAGTAGTCCAACTATATGAGCAGTCCTACATACATCCACGAATATACCTTCTTCCCTTTCTGCCTTTTGTCCTTTTCTTCATTCCAGTTCCTTCGCTTTGAACAGATTCTTTCCCTTTATAATATGTATTATTTATTGCTTGCATAGAGTATTTGGTAATACATTGAACACACATATATTCTAAAAGGTAATATAATAAATAGTTGGTTAAATTTTTAAAAAATTGAAGATTTTCATATTTTTAAAGTTTATATTTTGTCCTTGAAAATTATCTACTACAAGACACTTAAAATTAAAGGATTATAAACTGTTACCCTGACAGAATAGACCTAGATATAGAAAAACATAACCTGGTGTTTCCTTGTATTCCCCAAATATGTGTGTGTGTGTGTGTGTGTGTGTGTGTGTGTGTGTGCAGAGTCTCACTGTGCAGCTTAGACTTTGTAGTGATCCTCCTGATTTCTGCCTCCCTAGTGCTGGGATTACAGGCATGCACCAGCTACCATGCCCAGACTGAGTATTCCATTCTTAATTAGGAGGCAAAGAAAATAATCTTATTGTGTAACAGAGATTAGAATAACTGTGCAAAACTTGGATTTCTTGAATGGTTTTTATTTTGTACACTTTTATTATTTAATTTATGTTTTGTATTATTTCTTTTTTTTAAAACGCTAATTTTATCAGTATATTTTAGATGTACATAATGATTATATATTCACTATAGGATATTTGGACCTGCACAGGATATATATATATATATATATATATATATATATATATATATACACACATACATATATACATATATATACACACATATGTGTATATATATATGTGTGTGTGTGTGTGTGTGTGTGTGTGTATATATATATATATATATATTTTTTTTTTTTTTTTTTTTTTTTTTGCGGAACCGGGGATTAAACTCCAGCCCTTGCACTTGCCAGTGAAGCACTTATTCTAAGCCATCTCCCAGGCCTGATATATTTGGACTCCTCCCTTTTTCCCTTTCCCCTTTCCATGCTTCAGCCTAACATGTTAGTTAGTGAAGTTCTATTTGGATTCATGTAGACTTTCAACCCTATGAGTTGCTCCTCTCTTAGAGCTTAAATATGGTTTGAGTGAGAATCATCTTAAAAATTGTAAGATATGTTCAGCATATTTCATCAAAATATTTCACAGCATTAGAGGGAGATAAAAATTTTAGTTTTAGTTCTGTTATTTGTTATGTCAACTTGGGAAAACCTACTGCATTTAAGCAATCTTTTTTTTAAAGGTAAGTGTGATTTTATATACCTTCTGAAGTGGCATGAAAGAGGGCCTTCTTAACAGAGAAACAGTGTTTACCGGTGATGAGGCTTTTTACGCTGACGTGCTAGCACTCAATTTCAGCCATAAATCCCTTGTAGCACCATCCTCTCACAGATCCGTCTGATTTAATCTTGGTGAACAGGAAGCAACTTGGTCATTTATAGATTGGCATCTTTCCCACGTGTGAAGAACACAGGCCCAGCGATGCCAGCTGCCTCAGCTACTATAGTCCTGATTGTTACATATGCAGGAAATCTTATGGCCCCAGCCTTTCCTCTGCTCCCTGCTTCGCCTTGAGTGTCTGTGGAGACTTCCATCCCTGACGTATGCAAATCTAAAAGGTCGAAGACCACACTGAAGCTGCTGACCTTTCTGATTCACTGATTCTGCCTGAACCTCCGTTAGTTGTCTTGTTGCATTTCCGCAGGCGTGGGCGGGGCACTGTGAAGGTCAGAGAGCGGATCCCAGGTGGGGGCTTATTAACGCGGTCCTAGAGCCTAAGGTGCTCACAGGCGCAGGCTTCTGGTGGATTTTAAAATTTAGTTTCTTGAAAAGTTTATTGTATAAAGCGATCTACGATAAGCAAGGAAAACTAATCAATAATTTCTAGTGTTTTGGATAGATGAAATATTTTCAGCTACACATTGAAATTCTATTTCTAATACTCAGTATGCTGTACAATAATTAGCATCAGTAAAATTTTTTTAGGTTTCTGTGTAATACACAATTAAATGCGTATTGCATTCATATACTTGTATGCCATTTGATTCTGGTTGCTTTTTTGAATAAAACAATATGAAATAATGGGAAAATACCTACCTGATAGTTTTTAAAAAAGAAATATGAACTTTTGTACAATGGTGACCATCAATTAAATGCTGGATTTAATAAGCTTGCCCCACATTTTCTGATTATTATCCCTAAAGAATATTTCATTGTAGGTCATTTGCTGTGGATAAGGATTATTATATCTCACAAGTTTGGAGGTAACAGTTCATTTCTTAATACTCACCCATTTTACTAATACAGAACAGCTTACCCCTGAAAAACTGACATGTTCTTTACAAGCCTTGAAAGCAAATATAAATCCTGAAGTACGTTATGTAGTGAAACTTGATATTAAATTTATCTTGATGAAATAACATTTTTAAATTGAAGTATGTTTCACTCAATTGAGAAAATTTTTTTCTTTTATTTTTCAAATAATTTTATTGAGAAACAAATAGTAGTGAGACAGTTTCAAAATCAATTAGTAGGACAGTTCCAATAATTAATACATTGCATATTGTTGTCTTCATAGTGGTTATTCATAGTACAAGATGAAGACATGATTTCCTGTCCACAAACACTGTTAATATAAATTTTTCTATTCATTGAGTTGAGAATGGAGCTGTATATCTATCCTAACTATAAAAAATGGTCCTTCATTTGTATCCCTTTTTTTGGTTTATTTTTGCCAGAGATGGGTATTCCATTGTCATTTATATATTATAGAGGCATGAAAATTGCCATTTTGATTATATTTCTGAAGACAGGGAAAATTAGAATAAATTGATATTTTGACAACTAGAGTATATTTTTCTTATGAAATAACTTTTTAAAGAGATAAAATAGAAAACTGTGAAATTGAGCAGTTTTATTTTAAATTTCTCCATTTATAAGTGACTTATGTGCCAAATCATGAGACATAGATAGGATTTCAAAATGACTAAAAGGTTTTGAGCCAGTATTAAGATGTTGGTATTGAATATATAGGGGGAAAAGGACAATAATCTGAGAGTTTTGTATTGGTACCTTCCCAGATGGTGAATGTATGGATTAGAGAAATATATTATGTCAGGCTGAGAAATTCATATTAGGAGTAACATTATTATTCATGTGATGCAAAAAAGGTAAGGAAAAGCAAAAAGAAATCAATGTGGAGGAAAATAACTTAGCATTTAGTTCAGAAACACTCTTCTTTGATTTAGCATCAACAAATGCGTGTAGTCTCCCATATTTAGTCTTAATCATTTTCTTTTTTTATGTTTGATAGGTTTTAATAATTAGATGCCCTGGGCAGCTAACATATCCCCAGTCTCAATGTTCTTTTTATTTGATTTTATTTTTTTTATGTTTTTTTTCATTTATTTTTATTTTATTGAAATACAAATGTCAATCAGACAGTTTCAAAACACCATAACCATACAGAGTCGATGAAATAATACATTACAAACTTTTCATAACGTTTTGGTATTGTACAAGGTGCATACATGATATTATATTTACAGGTTTTTATACAGCTGAATTATATCAAAGATTGAATAATTATTTACCTAGTGGATGACCATAGCACTAAAAGCCGACATAATATCCTGTCCAACCACCATTAGTGCAGATCTTGCCTCTCATAGAATTATGTAGAAGCACAGCGTT
>PVKA01045795.1:0-15329 GCA_004027165.1 Ctenomys sociabilis | reverse complement strand
AGAGAGAGAGAGAGAGAGAGAGAGAGAGAGAGAGAGAGAGAGAGAGAGAGAGAAAGAAAGCAAGCAAGCAAGAAAGAAAGAAAAAGACGGAAAAGTAGCTTATTAAAAGAAGTGTATTTAGACCTAAAGTATTTGTTGTTGTGGCTGTTGTTTTAGAACGTGTCACTATGTAGTCCAGGCTAGCCTTGAGCTCACTATGTAGCTGAGGAGGACCTCAGACTGGCACGAATCTTCCTGCCTCAGCCTAGCCCTCAGGGTTGCCATTATAGTACTATGCTCAGATAGAAGGTCCTCAGTTTTCTGAGGGGTAGTTTATTCTATGTTTGTCACTCACTTCAATGTGTGATGTTACTCTTCTTTATCTACAGAGTTATACATACCCCCAAACTGGGGGAAATTAGTTTTAATTCTGAGTAATTTTACCCATACATCTTTTTTATTCTATGTGGAATTTCATTTCTAGAAATTCATTATGATATATTTCTGAGAGAAGAAAAATAATTTCTTCTATCATCTAGCCACCAACCAACAACTTACAGATCATCTTATTCTGGAGGATAAGACAAAAACTAGAAGACTATGTAACCTAAGGAGAAGCACCATGTATCCCAAAGAACGCTGCACAGAGGCAGTAAGGCTGCTGACCCTGGAGCTGCTAAACCCAAGGGGACTGTCAGACTGGGTGAAAGGTTGGATGCTCACACCTGGTTCTGGGAAGCCAACAACTCCTTTCCTTTGTTTACATCTTCTTATCTGTACTTTACCACCAGCCAACCCTGTTTTCTTACTACTACATTTTATATATGACCCCTTTCTCTTACTCTTTTACTTTATTGATTTCTCTAATCTTTAGCTTCATACTTAATTCTTCCTTTCAATATTTTTGAACATACAGTGAGAGGGATACAATAAAAGACAAGGCAAGAATGCTTTTTTAGAGTGTTTATAATTTAGCACAGACAAAGGATACATAAATGATATATCTACACATATATATCTAATATATATTATATATCACACATACAGATTTTTTTCCATAAATATAAATTTGCATTCATTTATGTGCTAGCATAAAGGAGGACAAGGTGTGGGCTGCCTCACCAGCCCATGGAGGGAAAGATAGTTTCTCAGGAGGATGAAGCTGAGAGTAAGAACTGAAGAATGAGTGGGTGATGTGTGCAAGGAAACACCAGAGTCTGTTTCTCCTTCAAAGACTTTAGAATCTTGACACCCACTAAAGCTTTATCTTTACTTTGAAACAGTTTGACTTTTCAGTGCTTAGAGCTAAACCCCATGCGTGCTAGGCAGCTTCTACCACTGAGGCACACCCCATCCAACCATCCTTTTCTTTTAACAATGTCTGTTAAAGTAGCCTGCTTCTTCAGACTGCTTTCCTTGATCCCTGTGCAGAGAGGAGGAAGCTCTACTATTTCACCTCTTTTTTCAGTCTGGAATCTACCTGACTTCACCCGCCACTATGAAAAAGTACCATAGATAAAACACTCTTTAGAAGATTTATCCATGTCACTTTGGGCTTGGGAATATAGCACCATGGATAAGGGCTTAGGTAGAGATTCAGCTATGGTGGAAATAAAAGACTGTGCCAGGACTAACTTGTTCTTCCTTATTCTATACCCTGGATGGTCCAGAGCCAAGAGGAAATGATTTTTCAACTATAATCTTCTTATTCAACATAGCAAAATAATGACAGCTGTATTAGCTTTATCTAGATTCTAAGGCAGCGTCAGTTACCTAGAAATGAAGGGTTCCCCATCAGCTACACCTCCATTGTGCTATTTTGGAACACAGACCAAGTGAGGGAATCTTAGTGAGGAGTAGAGGTCATTTCAAGTTCACTTGGAAACCAATTTCCTAGTGGCCGGGGGCAGAGTTCATCCTCATTGTCAGTCCCAAATCTAGAGACAATGTAAGGGATTAGGTCAGCTGAGCAAACATCAGGAAAATGGGCTAGATATAGAGGATAGCCCGCATGAGAAGAATAGTATAAATCATATGTATTAGAAGAGTCATTGCCAGCCCTGGAGCATATTCTACCACCTCTTTCACATACACATTATATACACATAGGTTCTTAGGAGATAAACCAGGGTGGAATTGTTATAGATAACTAAATTAGGTACAAATATTATAGGTGATCAAACAGGAATAGGTGCTTGAGTCAAACAAAGGATAAAAAAATGTATTACAACTGTGGCTGGAGGCACATCTGTTAGAGGGCAGGCCTCAAGGTAAGGACAAAATGACCAGTACTTCTTCAATGGATACAATGAGTAATTGTTGTATTACTTAAACACAAGTAATACCTAGATAGGTATCAGTTGTCTTGGTGGATAATCAAGATCTCCAGGCCCATTCCTTCCTAAAAAGTTGTTTTTCCTTTCTATATACACTTGCTACACGACTTACTACCCCATTAGATCAATATTATGTTAAATGGCTATCCTTATAATCTTATTAGATGGTCATGGCTTTAGCCCATGTCATACCTCCCTCGTGGCTTTGAACTTCCTCTATAAAACTGCATCTATGACAACCCACTCGGGTCCCCTCCTGTGTCTCACAAGAGCTGTCTCTGAATAAAATTTCCTACTCTTAAATACCATTACTACTTAAAATGCATTCTTCAGTTTTAAGAAACACAAATTCAACATATCAGACATCTAACAACCTGAGAGCTACATTTATTTTCCCTGTATAATCTTGAAGGTCCTATACCATTTGGAGATTCCACTGAGATAGCTGGAAGTAGGTAAGAGTTTGATCTTCTTTTATAGATTCTGAATTGCGACTCATTTAGATTACCAGGAATGAGCTTAAGGCCAGCCTGAACTGCATAGTGAGACCCTGTCTCAAAAAGACAAAAAAAAAAAAGGAATTATCATCCTTTTCTGTCAATTGCTTAAAACAGGGTGTAAAAATTCCTTTTACACACTTTTTGTCAAAAATATGATACATTTAAATTGAAAACATGAAACATAATGATATTTCTTTAATGAGATGCTTTTCTTTTGCAGGCAAGATCTTGTATACCTGTTCAATATATGCTACATTTAGTCTTACCAGTTGTTAAGTTTCCTGATGTTTATTATTTGATCTGTTTGTGTGTTGTGGTTTGTCATCTTAAATAGCAAAACTAGGAGAAAAAATAGTGTTACAGCATCTTGTCATTGAGTTAGAAACTAGTGTTAACTTTCCAGAGAGGTGAACATTATAGACAGCTAAGTTAGATAAAAATATTATAGACAGTCAAACAGGGATAGGCCCTACAAGTCTATACAAAAGATTAAAAAATGCACTACATATGTGGCTGGAGGCACATCTGTTAGAGGGCAGGCCTTGAGATAAAGATAAAATGGCCAGGCCCACATACTTCCCCCCAAAGGATACAGTAAGTAATAACACTTAGTCCAATAGTCTAGATTGGCATCAGTCACTTTGGTGGGTGATCAAGAGCCCCAGACCTATCTCATTCTAAAACATTCTTTTTTCTTCACATATATGTTACACAACATACTTCCCCATTAGGTGAACATTCTCTAACCAGCTGCACTTATAATCTTGTTAGCTGGTCATGGCTTTAGCCCAGGTTATACCCACTTTGTGCTTCCGCTCTTAAATCTGCCTCTGTACAACGCAGACCTTAACAACCTACTTGGTCTCCTCCTCTCTCAATAAAATTTCCTGCTTTTAACCTCATTCATTCTTTAATTATAAGAAACACAAACTCACCATATCAAATAACTAAAATATCAAGAATTACATATATTTCCCCTATATACTCTGTCTACATCAGGGCCACGGCTCATACAAAGATCACTGTGACCAGAGGAGTGGCTTAGGATGCAGCATTAGTTAGTTAAACCTGGGTTTACTGAATGACCACTATATGCCAGGGGCTGCACTGGATTCTAAATTGCAAAGATGGATCAGAAACAGCACTTCCTTTTGAAGGCTTTCAGACCCACATTGGTCTCTTTGGAGGTGTCATTTCAAAGTAGGTGAATATCAAGAAATCTAGAAAATAGTCTGAATTACAAATAGCATATTCCTAAGAATTATGTGCACTTTATGTGTAAGAGACACATTTTTTAAATCTAGAAAGTTAGAAATTTCTCACTTAATGTAAGTGATTCATTTTGAGGTGGGAGATTAGGACTGGGGAAAACTGATAGCTAACTGCACAGAATGTGTCAAAGGTCATAAAAAGCTAGAGAACGTGCGCGAAACACAGGACTCAGAATGACTTCTGAGCATCGCACATACGATCAGTCAGCAAGAGATGTTTTCAGTCCTTCATTTGAATCTGGTGCTGTTTGGGGGGGTCAGTCAGTAAAATGTTATTTTAATCCTTTATTTATATCTGTCAGGAAGCCAAGTGAGTCTTTTCATAAGACAGTTTAAATCTGGCAGGACATCAAGTGAGTTTTTGATAGGTGACTGTTCCAATGTCTTTATTTGCATGAGGGGGCAAGCCAATCCAGAAATTTTAGATGTGAAAGACCTTAGGCAACACTGAGTCTGTCCCCTGGCCTACTCTAGCCCTATAGAGCACACTTCATTTCTATCTTCAGTAATGTACACTTTCATTGCCTTTTCTGTGCGTCCTGTTCAATTCTTTTTTCAGGATTCCAAGGACCTGGAAAGAGTCTCCACAGGACTATCTAGTAGCAATCGAAGTAAAATTCACAAAGTCAGAACACCTATGTAATGGCAAAGATGCTGTGCAGTGACTAGAACCATAGTCATATTCCTAGATCATACTGGGTTACTTGATGATAGTTGCTTACCCACCTTCTAAGTGAATACATTAAAATGTCCTAAAATAAGGTAGTCTTCCTTATAAATGCCTAAACTCAAGTTAGAAGTTGGGATTAAATGTACAAAGATCACTAGCTATGAAAAGGGCATGAAGAAAAATCAAATTTGATATGATCCATGTTTTTCCTCAGGAAATCATGGAAAAAGATACAGCAACCCAAATTATAAGAAAATATATTTTCTACAGCTCTTCTGTCGAGTTTGTAATTAATGGTCTCTCAAAATGGGGAATGAGTTTCTCTAGAAGGCAGTTCCAAGTCCTTCAGTTTGGGCTTTAAAATACATTAAAAAATGACAACAACAAAATTTCATTTTTACATTTTAGATATTTTTCTACCCCTTAAAAGATGTACACAGAGTCACTAAGTTTGTCCAACTATACAAGCTAAAGTGCAATTTTAAAAATTCTTGATAAAAATAGCATTCTTGGTAGTTTTCTCACCACCAACAACAACCCTGTCTTCGAAGGCACTTTAGGTGGTAAATACTTTGCACAGAAATTTTTTCATTTACCAGTTCTGAGGACAGAGAGCAAGATGGGGTGTGGTAGATTGCTTTTAACTTGTACATCAACAATGTGAGACAAATATTCCCAGTCCCCAAGAAGTTATAGGTAGCCAAAGTCCATTCTATGGCAATACAAATATTCAGTTTCCATTCTTTCTTCCCCTTTAGTTAGGGCAGAATTCCCTATGGAGAAAATTCTGAAGCTTTAAAAATTTTCAAAGAACAGCAAACAAAAATCTGGTCCAGCAGGAGACAGTAAGTAGAAAAGGAAATTTAAACACTGTCCCCCCAAAGAAAACACTACCATAAATCATAGCTGAAACACTGTAGCAAGAGCTTATACTGTCTTTTACATAGTTTGCTTGCAATCCTCTCTAATGTATTCCTACCTCTTTACTGCTTACATATAGCTCTGGTTCCTTACTGCCTACTTAGAAAAAGAAAACAATCATAAATATCAGACAGAGCTCATGTCACCACTCCCTACTACTCAGTTTCAGGCACAGGGTCACACTTGGCCACATGTCCCAGTTATTTCCTTAAAGCAAAAGATAAAGCTCTTGAACAGCTGGCAGGATAAGATCTTCCTCAGATTCTTATAAACACGATCACCATTTGATATGAAAAACTGTACCTCTTCAGTGAATACTTTAAGAAAGAAGAAGTAAAACAGTGTTTCTATCTTTTGACTTTTTGCAAGTCTGAATACCTACTAGAATGGTCTAGGAGGAAAGAAGATTAAGGAGTAACTAGAGTTGCAGAAATGGGTCTAAGGCAGAGGATGTAGTGTAAGACAGTACTTGCCTAACATACCCAAGGCTCTGGGTTCATCATAGCACATCCACACATGCATGCACATGCACACATGCACACACGCACACATGCACGTGTATGCATGCACACACACACCCCTTCCAGTTGTGCTAACTGCACAAGGACTTCCAATCACACAGAGAGATGAAAGCCTATAGGGTATACACATCTGATTGAAAATTGACTTCTCTTTGAGGAGGACCCTTGAACACTTAGGTATTTTCTCAGATATACATAATTTTATTCTAAACCCTGAAAATGGCTTGCCTTTTATTTCATTCCTACATTTTTTTCATTTATGCTATCTTAGTTATCCCCTTCCTGGGATAAAGTGTCCTGCCTTCCCTCTAAGTCCTGAGCATCTGCTTCCAGGTCTTTCCCTCATATATGTGGGTTTGTTCCTGAGAAGCTCCTAAGTTTGGAAACTGCTGGGATCTAGAAAGTACATACAGGAGCAGAATTTAGATTTCTGGAAACTGTCTGTTTGAGGGAGTCCAGGCTTCTGCCAAGTATTGCCTGACAAGAGCTTTTCTAATATCAAATGCTTGCCTTAGTCTGCTCCCCATTCTAACCTGAACTAGGTTTAAGTTGCTTCTGGAATATGCATGGAGCCCACATGAAACTGAGTTCTAAATTGTATTCTTAATGGTTTTAAGAAAAAAAGTCTCCTGACTTTTTTTTTTCCTGGACAGCTCTGATACCTATAAGAAAACCAACAGGATTAAACTTCTGGCTTAATGGATATTTTAACAGTGTCTGCAACACTCAACAGTGGAATCTGCCAATGTCACTTCAACTTTAAGTAACAGTGGCTTCTCACATTCTTTGGGAAGGGTGAAATTCTACCGATAGAGTAGTTTTGAGAGGAAAGATTAACACTCCCCCACACTGAATTCTTTCTTCTCTGCTTTGCAGTTAGGCTATGATGTGTGATAAGGAAAAGAGGTTTGGAATCTAATGGGATCAGATTCAAATAATTTCAGATTTACAAACCACTTCTGTGATTTTAGGACAAAGTTTAATTTACTTATTCATCACTTCCCTCAGAGTTATGAGTACCACCTCCCTCTGTCATTACAGGTTACATCTCTTTGTCCTTCCTCCAAAGCATTTTTCTCCCTATGGTCTTACCATACCCTCAAGAAGAAGGACCCAGCCAGAGACCCCTTGAAATAAACCCTAAGAAGCTGAAGAGTTTTCACCCACACACTCTGGAATCTGCTGACCAGTCTTGCTGGTACTAGAGAGAGGCCAACATGCAAACACAAGTTAACTGTGGCCCCTGTGCCTTAAATAAGATTTATGGATGGGAAGCTCTCCTGATTATTTCATTCTCAGTTACTATTTAGAAGAACCAAGCTTTATTTAGCACTTATTATTTTCAAGCTACTGAGATTTTCTTAGCCATAGTCCAACTGATACCTAGACTGAAAGTCAAAGGCAAGGTATTAAACAGAGGTACATAGCAGGCTGGAAAATAATAGCCAGTGTGGGCAGTTCCCCCCACCAAGAGAAGAGGCTTCCTCTCCTGTCCTGCAAGCTGGGCTGAGGACTTGCTGAACCAACAGAATGTGGTAGAGTGGCATAGGAATTGCAGTCCCCTCAGGGCTCCAAGTGCCCCAGAGGCCCAGCAGGTGCTCCTCTAGTGTTGTACCAGGCTTCCAGGAGAAACACCTCCGTGAGACACCTGCATGAGTAATGACTGGGGAGAACGTGAGGCCTAGGCCCAAGGTCTCCATCAGATTGGCCCTGCTGGGACTGGGTGACTCATGTGACTCCCAGCTGGACTTGGCCTAAACCTCTGACCCAGAGAATCATAAAACATAAAACATAACAAATTGTTGTTAGGGGCCAATAAACACCAGCTATAGCTACAGTGTGTCAGCCCTGAGAAAGAAGTGTGTAAGTGATAAACTGGATATTCATTCTCTCTCTGTTTGGAAATGAAAGTGTCAAAGTGCAGTACACACACAATTAGGCACTAAATGCCCTAGAGGTATTTCTCAATATTCAGGGAAGGGAAAGCTGCTTGGCATTTTTTCAAAGAAGAATCCCAGTACCATGGTTTCCCAAGATGTTCTGCCTCCGACTTGCAGTGAGCTTTCCAGATGATAACGACAGAACCCAGGCAAGAGCACATCATCATACTGGCCCAGCAGGTAGATGTCACCCAAAGCCTGCCAAGTCCAACAAAGGAAATGCGGATATAGAGGATTATGCAAGAGACAAAAACATTGTAATTTTTCCAACTGCATTTGTAGGCATGTGGGTGTGCGGGTCACCCCCATGTGTTATGACACTGGCCAGGAAAGGCTGAGTGCCACACAGAGTAAGGTGGATGAGGAAAAGGGGCTCATTGTCTTGTCTAGACCAGGCACTCAGTATTCCTAACCTGCAGAATAGATCCCTCTCCTCAGAAGGCACTTAATTTTGTCACATTGGTTATACACTCCAAATTTGATTCTTCCTTCTGTGCATTTTACTCATACTTTTCCTAGCAGGAATCCTCATAAACAGTTTTCTCCACCTTTTCCTAGGTCTAAGTGATAATTGAATGCTTTTTTTTTTTTTGTGGTGGTATCAGCATTGAACTCAGGACCCTGAGCTTGTCACACAAGTACTTATTCCACTGAGCTATCTCTTGAGCCCTCCTTGAATGCCTTTTACAGATTGGCCCAGGAAAGATGTCTCCTGTAGGGCCAAGGTTCAATCTACCACCGGTCTTGTAGCTAAGTATGGTCTCTGCATCAGATATATCAACAACACCTAGGAACTCATTAGCGCTGTCAATTGTCAACCCCATCCAAGACCAGCTAAATCAGAAACTAGAGTAGGGTCCAGCAATCTGTAGTTGTTTGTCTTCCAGGTATACAGTGGAATTTGAGCTTCTTAACTTCAGTTGCCCACTGGAATCATTAAGTTCTTTAAAATTACCCAGGCCAGGCTCCAACTCAAGGATTGTAATTTAATTGGTGGAGGGTTTGGTTGGAATATGAGGATTTTTAGTTCTGAAAGAGAACTAGGGACCAAGGCCCCAGTGAGAAAGGCAGATTCACAGAAATACCTTGGCAAGCTAAATATTCATTGTGGTTTGGCTAAACATGGCTGTTGAGCCTAAGTGACTTTATATTTATGTCTAATAAAAACTGAGGCCTTTCAGTTATACCAGGTTCACTTCAGGCCTCCTTTAACAAAAGAATCTGGTAATAGTTGTAGCTTTGCCTCTCTAGACCACATGGGTGGCTCTGTGGTTTGAGAGGAAATCCCATTTGCACCCACCCATTAAGTGGAAGGATAAAAGAGCAAGGTGGGAAAAAGTGCCTACAAGCATGAAGATAATCTTCAAAAGGACAAAAAGCATGTGAAAAGATGCCAAGTGGTTTGAGAGGACTGGGGAGATAGCCCCTGGCGCAGTGCCTGTGAGGTCATGAGTTTGACTCCCAGTACCAAAAAAAAATGAGACTAGAGAGATCAACATACATTGAATTTCAAGCCAGCAAGGACAAGAAATCTGTCAGCTGTAGCACTGCTCAATGAGACAATGATGCATCCTGATAGCTGGAAATTCTGGAAAGGTCACTTATCACTCCTGGTTTTCAGCACCAGTAATTTCTTTTTTTGGAAGCAAATGCTTCATTGAACTTTTATTTCTAGTTTAAACCCATCTATTTAATGTCAGTGCTGTTTCCCACTAAATCCATATTCTCTGAAACCTTGTTCTTGCCACCTATGATTTGGTTAACCATAGCATTCATTAAACATACAACTTCTGTTTATTTTGATTGCAAGTGCATGCTAAGATAAGATAGAAGGTCTGTAAGTGAGACATGCGTGTCCCAGTGGATGACAGCACACAAGACCACCGTGGGAAATGAAAGAGGTCTGCAACTGGCTTGGGCTTAGTCCTCTAGTCATACGGGTCAGAGGTTATCACCAGGGTGTTAATGAAAAGGAACTGCACCCCAGAATTGTCCCTCCATTTGTTGCTAAAATTAATGCTTCTCTGTTTTTAAATGTGCAAGCAAAACACCTGGGAATTTTAATAAAATAATGTGCATTCTGGTACACTAAGTTCCTAGGGAAGGGCTATGGTATTGGATCGTACCATACTTTGAGAAGCATGGGGCTTTTGGTTGCTTGTTTAGCAGTATGTAGTACAGATGAACACTGGGGCCTCTCACATACTAGGAGGATGCTCTGACTGCTAGGGGGATGCTCTAACCCTGAGCTGTGCCTCTAACTAAGAAGCATATTTTGGAATCTTGTGAGAATGGACAAGGTTGGGGTGTAGTTCCTGTTAAGAGATGGAACAACTTAGGTCCACACCATGGAATTCAGATTTTTAAATGAATTAAATGGACTTTTATATATGATCACTTAGTTTCTGATTCTTTATATCTAAATTTTTAAATTATTGACATAAAATAAGTAGTTGCATGTATTAGCAGCTGTGTGTGACATTTCAATACATGTATATAATGTGGAATGATCAGATCAGGGTACCTGGCATATCTATCACATCAGACATTTACCATTTCTTTGTATTGGAAACATTCAAAATTCCTTGTGCTAGCTACTTTGAAATACACAATGAATGGTTGTCAAGGACAACATTCTACTGTTCTATACAATATTAGGAGGTCTCACTCCTCGTCAACCACACCTCTGTTCTCATTCCTTCTTCCCCAACACTGTTCTTAGTCTAGAGTGACCATCCTACTCTTCAGTTCCATGAAGTCCACCTCTAGTTTCTATAAGTAAGAACATAAGGTATTTGTTTTTCAGTGCTTGACCTCATTTGATCTGTAGTAGGGCAAAGCTGCCAGTAATATATTTGCATGAAGGGTTGCAGGTAAGTAATTCTAAGCACAGAAGTTAGGCAGACTCGTCTGGCATCATAACAAAGGCTCCTATCGAAGCAGTGGACTCTGGAACTGGTCATTTAGGTTTGCATCCCAAGCTAGCACCCATGGACTCAGGTTTGAGTTAACAGAAGGCAAGGTAATCAAGGCATAAAATCTGAGAGCCATGTTGTATCTAAAAATTTCATAGACACTGGGGCATCAAGTAGCAGTTTTTAGCACCTCAAAGTAGGGGACAAGATGCTGGCTTTGATGAGATAGAGGGCTCAATGAACCATTATGTTCTAACAGCAGGAGACAGAATACTTGTCTTCCTGTAGCTTGGTCACTGGTTGAAAGGACAAACATCTCCTGAGAACAGTCAACATCCACCATAAAGGAGGCCAAGTGAACTAGCAAGAACACCATAATACACTGCAGTAAATGTGCATCTGACCCTAGGCAACTTCTTTGAAATGACAGTGTTGCTATATGTTCATTTGTTCATTCATTCCAACACTTACTGAGATGCAGAGCACCAGGCATTATAGTAGGTACAAGGCATCTGAGGACAGTTAAGGTATGGTTTCTCTCAACAGATTATACAAAAAAAATGAAATACTGCCAATGAAAGGTGAGAAAGGCTGCACATACAGAGGGTACAGAAGCAGAAGAGACTGCCTGTTCTGTCCAGGGCTTCCAGGAGGAGCTTTGAAGTTGACTTCTGGGTTTGGTGGGCTGTGGAGTGGATGCGGAGGGAGTGAGCATGGTTCATGTAGGCAGCACAACAGTTTCAACACAGGGAAAGGCCATCTGAAGGAAGGGCAATATTTGCTCTGACTGGAGAAAGTTTGAAGATCTGGAACATGGTATGTGGAGAGACATGGTATAAGATGAGGGACTATAAACCTCAACTGTTTTAGGCCACAGCCATTCAAAAGAGGGATTCCAAGTACTCACAAGGAAAAGAAATATTCTCACTAAGTGTTTCAGTGTGCCATCCTTCCTGATACTCTTAATTTAATCCCTTTATGGGCTTTAAGAAAATAGAAGACAATTTCAGATTTGGAAAGATGCTGGGGCTGGAGCTCAGTGGTCGAGTGCTTGCCTAGCATACACAAGGCCCTGGGCTCATCCCCAGTGCACCCACTAAACACACACACACACACACACACACACACACACACACAGTAAGATGCATCATTTTAAAATGTTGGCTCTGTAGTATCATTCAATAAATATTTGATCACCTCTGCTCTGTGGTAGAGACACACTACACAAAAGAGAAAGAAATGTCTGTATGATGGACACCAACTTCCCAACCTGGGCCTGCCCTAGCCAGCTGTGGACCTTGGGGTGGGGTGGGGTGGCATCACCCAACTTTGAGGAACCAGCTTTCTTACCCCTGAAATGAGCCAGGGATCAATGAGATTGCATCTGACTCACAGGATCAGATTTCTCAAGGAGATGGAAATCAAGGAATGGACCAGAGATCAGTAACATCTTTTAGGCATCCAGGTTTACCAAGACTGATGGGAAATCCCCAGGAATTCTTGCCATCCCCCCACATCCTCCTCAGCAGCAATGCAGGAAATTAAGCCCACTATCTTCAGCAAACTCAATGAAACCATTTCCTTAATGAACCCCCGCAGCCCCGTGTGCTAAGCCACAGCCTTTCCTTTCAAGCTCTCCCTCAGATACCCCATTCCTCCCGCTTCCTTCCCTTCCTTCAACCTCGTGTAAAATGTAGCTATCTGACCAGCAGCATGTACCCAAATGTGTGAGCACTCAGCAGCTTCCTGGAAAGCATCTGGAAGGAGCCCTGGTAGCACTTGGAAGCCTCTCCAGAAGAGTAAAACGAAGGGAAAGGGCTAGGCCAATTTTTCTATTCAGTTTAATCCCAGTGAAACAAATGCTTTTGTGTTTTTCAGCCACTCACAGTAAAATATTTCTGCTTTTAAAAAGACAGAGCCTGGTGTGATTTCAAGTATCTTTCCTTCTCTATCTAGAACGAAAAGTGCACTGAAAAAATAACATTGATTTGATGTCACCCACCATATCCTTAACCTTGCAGCTGAACTGAAGGATCCACAGGTCTGTTCTCCACCATCACCAGCAAACTTCACATTTAGCACTTGAGCACAAAGTCTTGCACTGTCTCATTCCCTCTCTCTCTCTCTCTTTCTCTCTCTGTCTCTCTCTCTTGGTCTGTCTGTCTCTCTTTCTCTCTCTCCCCTCCTCCCTCAATTGAAAGCTACTTATGCCATTTTTATCCTTGCTGAACAGTGAAGCCAGGATGAACACCGGTCATAACTTTGTTGTATGGATGTTAATACCTTGAATAATCTTTCTTAAACCTGTTACTTTTTCCGGTCTTTATACACCCATTTTTGCCATTTATTTTCAATTTTTTTAAAGACAGGGTCTCACTATGTAGCCCTGGCTGGTGGTAGTCCTTCTGCCTTAGCCTCCACAGGGCTGGGGGTATAGGTATGTGTCACTATGCCCAGCTCAATCTTTATATTACGTAATTCAAAATAAATTTAGCGATGTCCCAATAGTTTTTAATAAAAATAAAGCAATTATTTGATTTTTAAAGTCATATACATTAGATCACGTTTTAAATTAAGGATTTTAACTGCCCTGTTGAAACCTGAAAGGTATTTTTTTGTACTAGGAATCAAACTTAGGACCTTGCACTACCCAGGCAGGCACATGTGCCACTGAGCTATATTTCAACCTTGGAACTCTTTTAGAATAAAGCCATTATCTGAACAATTTTTTTAAAATCAAGAAACACAAGTTTTTAAATGAGTGGTACCTTTAGGACTTAGTGCAGCCATCATGCAGTAGCACATTTTGCTGATGAAAAGCTCAAGATAATGATTTACTGACTTGGTCACCCTGTCAGCCTATTTCTTGCAAAATGCAGGTTATGCAGGCCAATCGGGTGGTTAGGCATGTTCTATTTTACTTGAGAGAAAGAAAGTACAGTGTCTACTGTTAGTGACGGGAAACCCTGCTCATCCTGGGTCAGAGTCACAGCATCTCTGCTTTAGCATTGGTTTTGTATGCAGAAATAAATAAGAGAATGCCAGGCAAGGCAGAGAGGATGGGGAGGGAGGGAGGAGGGAGGAGAGACAAAGGGAGGAAAGAAATCGCGTTTAATCTGTCTCTTGGAGTCATTCATTGAATTTCAGAGTTAGAAAAGGTCCTTAGAAATCAACCACGTATTCTATTTTTTTGCATTTTACACAAGAAAACAAAACACTCACTTGGTAATTCTCAGACAAGAAATTATACATCCTGTCAAGAGAATTTTCATCAGGTTAAAAAAAATTAACAAAGCACTGTCCTCAAAAATAAAAATATTTGAGGAGTTAGAATAGGTAATTGCCTAGTTTATCAACAACATGATACCAGTTGGGAAATCTGTGGACCACCCAACATCCTAAGTAATGAACATTTCAAAGATGCACTTTGATGTGGAAAGTATGACTTCATCAGGCTTGGCAAAACAAAGTTTTGTTATGATAAAAGAAATTTTAATTTGAGAGATGTATCACATTCAACTTGGAAATAGGCATCATGTTCACATACACTGTGAATGAATTTAAATGTTACTGCGGAGATTAAATTATAGTAAATTAATTACAGTAAATTGTAAACGTCAGCTGCTCAAGAACTCAAGAAAAACAAGGGGGACAACGATCTGTGGCTTAGCTCAAGAGTGTGATGCCTTAAAAGATGAGTTTTAAACTGGAGTAAAAACCTGCTCACCTTCCTAGAAAATAAGATCCCAATACAAAGGATGTGAAGATACTCTAATTGGGGGCAACTATTGCTTTCTCTACAGATTTGGAAGAAGTGGATACACTTTAGAAGGAAGGTACATGATTTTACATATCACCCCCCCGCACACCCGCGTGTACACACACACACATTACTGATAAATAATAAATATTCAATGTTATGGCATTTGCAGCAACACAGCTCCCGGCTCTAGCGAGGTGCAATCCGACTCCTGTTAAGTCCAGAGGGCAGAAATGAGGGCCTCTTTCTGGTCAGAGAAATGTAGCAAGCTCCCACCCCCTAGTTGGATCAAAAAGCCCAGATGGGCTTAGAAAGCAGGTGGCTGCTTGGCGGTGCTGTTTGTTAACCAGCCTGAGAACCTGCGGGTTTCCAAGGCTAACTTTGCAGCGACAAACCTGCGTGCTCCGTGACAAAACAGTAAAGGGTCTGCATCTTGCCGACGTCTGCCCCCGTCTTCCCGTAACATTTGTAAAAGCATTTTAAAAACCAGAAAGAACTCCTAGAGCCCTGCTCAGT
>PVKA01045794.1:0-15326 GCA_004027165.1 Ctenomys sociabilis | reverse complement strand
GGTGGGAGAGGGAGAAGGACAAGAAGAGGAAGAGGGAAGGGGGGGGGAACAGAGGTAGCAGGAGAGGGAGGCAAGGGGAAGGACGAGGGGGGGAGGGGGGAGCCTGCGGCCCAGCTTCAGTTTGCGTCATCCCAGCTGAGGTCCCAGACTCTGGGATGTGCAGACATGCAATCTTCTGTGTCTAGTCTAGCACCCTGACCCACAGAATCACAAGGTACAACAATTAAGTTGTAATTGTTGTACTTAAGTCACTGAAGTTTGAGGCAGCTCATTACATAGTCATAGATAACCAAAGGTGAAGGTAGCTTTTGAGTCACACAGAGGGCAGGCAATGAGCTACATAAGCAGAGCTCACTCTGCAGAGGAAACAGTACCTTCAAAGGACCTTGTAACTTGAATCATAGCATATCCATCTGAATGAAGAAATTCAGGCAGACTGGTGGAGCCCAGCACTGCCTGTGTCCTTGCATGGCTGACAGGTAGGCCAGCTGAGAGAGCAAGATGCTGAGCATGGTGGCAGCAGACAAGGGCTCATAGCCTGGACAGGACAAAGGGGGAAAGAATAAGTGACCCCTCAGGGATGGTCTCGGTCTTCGAATACACCTTTGGGTCCTTCAGCCTTACAGTGTAGGTTCACACCAGGGGCTCTGTGGTGAGCTTCTGTGCCTTTGGGCCCTTCAGCCTTACAGTGTAGGTTCACACCTGGGCTCTGTGGTGAGCTTCTGCGCCTTTGGGCCCTTCAGCCTTACAGTGTAGGTTCACACCAGGGGCTCTGTGGTGAGCTTCTGCACCTTTGGCTTTGGACTAATGTGGCAGCCTTGATCCCTCTTGTTCTGCAGGTTTTATCTTGTTCAACTGAGAATCTTCCGTTCATCCAGACCTGTAGTGTTCAGATAGTTGTAGTGGATTAACTCATAGTCAATTTGTACCACCCAGCTGAACTGAATCTGGATGGCGCTGGCATAGAAGGCCCACCTGAGGCTACTGCAGCCAACAGTACAGAAAGAAATGAAGTGAGGGTGACATGCCCTTGATTCTCCAGGAGAAGCTTCCCACACTGGTCTCCCAATATGAACAGAGCTGTTATCACCGGAGGAGCGCAGGCTCTTGCAGTCACTGAGGAGTGCCATGATTGTCTTGTGGGGAGCTCTTATCCTTACTTTAGGCATCACTTCCGGGCTCCAGTGTGGATCCCTCAGCCTGCTGGCACAGACTTCCTAGCTCCACGTCTGGCCTGTGGACTTTCCCAGTGCAGATCACTGATACACAGCAAGAGACGTCAGGGCTCCAAGCCTCCAGCTGGGTCCCTGCTATGGGATCCAGGCCCTCGGCTAGCTTCTTTGGGTCGCTTGTGCATGGACCGGTCCCTTGCATTCTTTTGCATTTGAGTTTATGGGTAAATATAAAATAATCCTATAAATTATGTGTCCTATATTAAGTACATTCCCTTGTAAACCCTAACTATAATGATAGCTACTGTGGATTGCTCTGCTTTGTATCCCATAAGCCTGCTTAATAAATAATAAATGTATTTGCTATTGATTCTCTTCCTGTTAGAGAACTCTAAACAGAGCCTTGAATGGGTGCAAGGCTTTAACTAGTGGCAAACAGGGTTGTGTGGCTATACCAGATCAAAGGAAGGGCCAAGGGAGATGGGGTTAAAAGAATAAGCAGGGACAGATTATGCTTGATGTCAGATGAAGGTGTAGACTTTGACTAACTTGAGTAAGATGAGTGACGAATAAGAGAAGATTCATCTGAGGGAATGATGTGGCATTATATGCACTTGATTTGTGTCAACCAGAGGCAGCACCCTTTGCCCCTCTGCCATGCCGGGGGCAATAGATCGCTCCCCTACTCCCTTGCACCTCCTTTCATAGCTGTGGCTCAGGATTTTACAGTATTTTCCTAGGAAAAACCAAGAACTACTTGCTTTTATTACTCTGGTTGCAATCTGATATCAAATAATATGGGTGTGGGAGAAGTCAGAGGAAAATATATTTATCAGCCAGGTAGAGTACAGCCATTTTTATGATTTTGTGAGGTGACACAGTTAAAGCAAAACTGCAACTGTTCATGCTAAAATCAGTGTTGGATAAATTGGAAAGAGCCTTGACTAGGGCTATAAATATTTTCAAAACATTAGCTGATAAGATACTCTATTAAAAGTCATACGTGTGTGAATCCAGGAGTGTGCATAAAATTATTCATAGTATGTTTCTCTTTTTGAAGATCTGCAACACAATGGAAGACTCTAAGGAGTTCTATGACACCCTGGGAGGCAGCCTGCCAGGGAAATGCCTGTGGCCTTTGTGGCTTCAGTGCTATAGCTCATGTCCTTCCTAGTCCAGACATGGACTTATTTCACTATTGAGCTGAAGTTAAATAATTGATTAGATAATCATTAGCCACTGACATGTTGATCAGTGATATATTTATCAACATGACATTTATCATATTGGCTTGTCTATCCTCTAGTTGGTGTTCGGTAAGTGAAAGCATTCTATTGCATTGCTTCTGTTGCTGACTTTAGGTAAAAGTTCTCTAAGTCTGTCTTTCTTGAATGATAAAGAGTGAACGATACTAGTTTTGAACATCGTAAGTGACAGGCATGGTGGGCTGTAGCTGTCTGGCCCCTCCATCTGCTTCGGCATGGACAGTCATTTCTCCCACTGGGAGGAGAATCAGGCGTCAGGCATACAGATGGCCCAGCTACCTCATATGGCCCAGCTGCTTCCACCTCCATCTTAACCTGTTTTCCAGAGCTACTTAAAAGTGACAGGAGGAGAAGGTGCATGTTCTGATGCTTTCCTCAGGGACTAATATGTTCATAGCCATGAGATGTAAAAGGGTTTATCAGAACAGAAAAAGTTGACACCTGAATGATATGATGCAAATACTAACCCGTCCTTAAATTGGCAAGATTCACTAAGTACAGTTTTATTACTTTTTGCAAGGAAGCTTGGGTAATAATGTAAAAGAATATGCATTAGTCAGCTTTCCCGTTGCTGGATACATTACATGGTACATGCACAGCTTAAAAGAGGAAAGATTTGTTTCAGCTTGTGATTTGGGGCAATTCAGTCCATAGTCACTGGCTCGCAGGCTTGAACATCGTGGTGGAGACCATACGTGATTTCCGAGACCTCACTCCCGTCAGCCACTAGACACACCTGAGTATGCTTTACCAATCCATAAGGTACTCCCTAATGCAATGAAGTTGGCAAGTCAGGATTATGGCCACATACCTATCAAAAATTTTTCCTTCTACTTTACACATACCATATATATTATTTTTCCTTGACCAAGTTACAATGAAGCAGAGGCTTACCATGGTTTTTGCTATTATAATTAAAATTTGTACACCTCAAGGCAGTATAAGAAGCCACACACAAGAGAAATGGTTAGAATTACCCCAAATGAGATTTCTATAGGGAAGGATATAAAAAAGGAAAAAAAAATATCCATGTAATACAAAATTATTTAGGAAAAAAAACCTTTTTATGTAAAATATGACTGGTTAGAATCTCTAAAGCTAAGCATGACGGTGCATGTCTATAATCCCAGCATGGGGAGGCTGAGACAGGAGGATTGCTAAGAGTCTGAGCTGTGTCACAAGACCTTGTACCAAATGAAGGAAGAAATAAAATATTTAAAAAAATAGAATTTCTAACAGAAAGAATAACATACATTCACCCAAGAATATGGTGTTGCTTGTGTCTTTGGTTATGAGAAAACAGCCAGCATCTGATTCTTTTGCACAATGAGTTTCTCCACGTAAAGGCAGACAAGTAATAAAGAATCATGATGACAGTAATTCTGTAACAGACCTAGGCACTGAGATGACCCTGCGGTCCACAGCTGCTGCACCTGCGCCCCAGCAGTCTGCATTTAAGGCGGCTACTCTGTAGCACAGCCGGATGCCTGCCCAGTGCTCCTTGTGCGCCTGTGTGGTTGGAGTTAATTAGATTGCTATTCCCCCCAATCTTCCATTTATTTCTGAAGATGTCTCAATGTAATTTAGCTCAAGTTAATGATAACCTTAAACACAATATTTCTCACTTTAAAATAGTGCCTCAGTGGTTACTGTTCCCCGGCACAGATAAAGTCTCCGTCCAGACAATGGTATTATGATGAGAACAAAGATGCCACAGGAAATTGTGCTTCTGGCTCTCCGACCAGATCCCATCTACCTCCCACTACTCACCTGTCTCAAGAGGGCAAAGAGACTAGCGGAAATTAGGTGCTAACATCGGGGAAGAGCCAATAGTCGCCTACACTTCGTATGGGATATAGCACTTGGACGGAACTTTGACAATATGCACTAAAAGCCTTGAGTGCTTTATGTGTTTTTCAATTTAATATTAAGGAATTTATCTGAAGAAATATTCAAAGCAGAGCATTTTTCGTATTACAGAAAAAGGAAGCTACCAAAATATTCAGTAATATGAGTTTCATTAAATAACAATAATATACTCAATATTGTTCCTAGCGTCAAACCAAGATTTACAAATTCAGAATTGTTTAATAAGGGGCTGGGAAAACAGCTCAGTAGAATAAGCACTTGCCTGGCAAGCTCAAGGGCTTGAGTTCAATCCCCATTTCCACCCAAAAAAATAAAATTAATTAATTAATTAAATAAATTAGGTCGCTTAACATTTATAACCCAATAAGATGATAATATATTCTCCGCTTCACAATGAGTAACAGGGCCTCAGACACCTGTCCAAAGCCCCATGGCTGCTTTACGGTGGGCCCAGTATTAGATCAGGTATTGAATCCCAGTGGCTGGGTCCATGTTCAGTGTTCTTAATTTTTATTATTGATGCTTTACATCACTATGATGTTGGTTGGAGTACAAGTTATTTCATGTAAAAATTTTCAAATTACATAGGCAAGTGGGAAAAATATAGGGTTTAAAAATATGTTCATCAAGCTTGTCTTTATTGAAAAAATATCTGTTTATAGAAAAAAATTTAAAGATCTATCAATACATATCAAGTCATTAACAGATAGCTCGATATTCCTGGGTAACATCCTTGATGCTTCTGACATTTCTTCATGCTTGTCTCATAGTTCTAACGATTCTTACAAAGACTATGCATTCAAGTTCCAAATCTTCTTACAAAGTAGAAATTTAAATATGAGAAATGGTATCATGATGAATTACATATGCGTAATACATCATATTCATTTGGAATTGTGAATTAAACATTAGCCATTCCGTACTGAACAATGGTACTTTTTCATTGTTAGCCAGAGTATATACATTTTACAGCGCTGTAGGAGGCAATATAATCAAGGACCAGGAAAGAATGTTCATTTCCTATTACTTTTTGGTCTTACTTCTGGAAATTATCCTATAGTCAAATATCAGAAGAAAACTGGGCTGGAGAGATGGCTGAGCAGTCTGAGTTCCTGCCTGGAAAATGAAAGGACCCAGGTTCAATCCCTGGTACCACATGCCATGCCAGCCACAAAAATGGGTCTAGTGGCCCATGACTATAATCCCAGCAATGCAGAGGCTGAAACAGTAGGATCACTATGAGGCTGAACTGTATAGTGAGATCCTATACCTAATAAATATCTAGAGATAGATAGATAGATAGATAGATAGATAGATCGATAGATGATAGATAGATAGATAGATAGATAGATAGATAGATTTAAAAAGAAGAAAACTGCTCCATGCTTTTGCTGAGACAAACATAACTGAAAGATCAAGTGTGTGAGGGTAGTGGTAGATTCAGAGAAACTAACCGTTTACTGGGGTCCTGGTAAGTACAGAATCCCAGTTGGCTTACTGTACACGAGGATGAGTAGGCACACTGCAGAGCTTGGAAACGTTTAACAAAGACTTGTCTCAGTCTCCCAGTCCTCCCAGGAAGTAATCCCAGAGCACAGAATAGGTCTAGATCCAGGAAAGCAGTGGGCTGCAGGAGGGAGAGACGCCTGAGCAAGTGCCCTCCATCCTCACCATCTCCCTTCATGGGCCTGGGGTCCAGCTTCCCTCATGAGGGTCACAAGAGAAGTGGAGAGGCTAAGCCAAATAAAGGAGCTGTGACACTAGTATCCTTGCCAGAAATAAAGCTATGGAGGCCTCCTGTCCGGGAACTCGTGAGCATTGGGGAAGCATCTCCTCTTCCTTAGGAGTAAAAGTATACAACTTTCCTCTCTGTGATAAGCAATCCTGGGACCAAGCATTTGCTTCTCTTTCTTAAAAAACAAAAGTAATTTTGTTAATTTCCCTAGGAAATATTTGTAAGATGAGACCCTGAACTGATACAATAGTTTATTAATGAAGACAATAGCTTTCTCATCAAGAGCTACTTTGATTCCCTCGTTTAACTGTACCTAGCAGTAAAAATTATTACATCATACGCTCTCGCTAAACTTGGCCTCTTTCCCGCCTTCCAAGACTTACCCTACATCACCTAGTCCAGACCCTAAGCCCCTTCAAGATGCTCCCTCCACACCCCACCTGCGGTGCACACTGCCAGAGTGTCCAGGTAGTGCCCGTCCTCTGGGCAGCAGATCTGAGCAGCTGTGGCTGGCTCGCGGACGCCGGTAGTTTCCTAGAGAAGCACCAGCTGCCCTCCCTCAGGTAAAGGAACTGAAGACCACAGAAGATGGAGGCAGAAGTGAGGACACTGCTGAGGCTGAGGTACATCTGGAATCTCAGGAAGGATAATGAGGCAGCAAAAAAGAAAACCCAAGAAAGCATTGCTGAGGACATTTGCTGGAGGAAACCAACACCCACTCCCGACTGCTATGGGTTAGATATGGTTTGTGTTTCCCTCAAGGTTAGAACATTACTCCCTATGATGGCAATAGGAGGTGGTGTAGAAGCTTTCAGAACTGTGGCGAGGGAAGGCTTTTGAGGAAAAGGAGGCACACGCGGGGAGGAGAGTGTGAGGGTCCAGCCTCTCCGGCTTCCTGTTGGGTGATGGGATTCCTTCCTGTGTACTTCCAGCATTCCATCCTGCAGGAGCTGGCTTGGGGAGGGGGCTTGGAAGAACCTGTTCCATGCCATGTGGACTGTCATGCTCAGAAACTATGTGCTAAGGAAACCTCAGTTCTTTAGTAAACAGTCAAGTTGGCTTACTTTAGGAATTTTATTACAGTCATGGAGAACTGACTAACACACTGATAGCTGAAACTACAACATGTGAGGAAAATGGGGCAGTGAAGTGGGGCCAGCACTGCTGGCAGCAGGATCACCAAGCTCCAAGGTGGCCAGGAGGAGTCTGTGCTGGGGCTCTCCGGGGCTGACCACAGGAACAGTGAGCCTTAGTAGCCTGGGGCTTCCAGGAGTGTGCCAGCGAGGCTAGAGCTGGACGCCCGTGTAGCTGCCCTGATGGGAACACGAGCCTCGCTGTGCAGGGCATGCTCGCCGAGAACCTGGCCCTGCACTCACCAGTGGTGTGGCTCTGGCCACTCCCTGACGTGGCCCAGCTACGCTTGACGTCTGGGAATGAGATTATAATACCAATACATAGTGCCTAGCACTGCTTTGAGGATTAAAGTAGGCAGAGAGGAGTTACTTTTGTTTGTTATTAGTTTATTATCATTATTCTTCCAGGTGTCCAAAGGAGGGAAAGAGAAAATGTTCATTATGGTTTATTAGTAACAAAAGATTAAAAACTAAGCAATGAGGTGATGGTAAATCTGTAACATTTGCCCATTTTCTTACCGATTTGAAGTCACTGAACTCAGAAAAGGGAAGAGGTGCACACTTGGCTTCCGGGAGCTGGTGCTGGCTGGCTCGGGCACTCTACGAGAAGGAGGGTTCCCCTTCCCAAAGCAGAACGAGCAGCAGACTCGTTTGATAAAGCAATGTGATATAAAAATTGTAACTCTGAAGTCCACGTATAGCCTTACACCTTGTACTGATAGTAACATATATGTGCACTTATAAGAACAGAACAACCAAGTGGCCAGGGACGCCAGGGTGTGGAACCCACAGTCGAGGAGGCCGGGGTGCTAGGACCCCACATTAGAGCCTTGCTTGGGCAATGCACTAATGCACTGACCTGGCAAGATGCTGCCTCAGATTTAAAATGAAAAGATCTGGGGTAGCTCATTTCAAATGCTAAGGGTTCAGTTCCCTAGTATCACAAAGAAGAATGAGAGAGAGAGAGAGAGAGAGAGAGAGAGAGAGAGAGAGAGAGAGAGAGGAGAGAGAAAGCAAAACAATATCTCTGGTAAGATGCAAATCAATTGCCCCCTTGACTCTAAGATGCAGTTTCCAGTTTTGTTCATTTGCTGTATTTGTAATATATGTTTCTATTGAATGTTATTTGGGGCTTACATTTTGGTGTTGAAAAGCTGTTAATAAATCAGTAGTGTTCATTATGGCAGCGTTGCTCTAAATTCAAAAAAAGAGCAGATCAAAGGGCGCCATCGCAGGGATGACAGAGTGCAAAGAATGAGGAGCAGTGCAAAGCAAAACAGTTTGGTCCGACGTGGATGCCAGGATGTAGGCAAAAGCTTTGCTGCCATTTGGATCAGTGTCAATGCTGCATGTACAACAAATCATAACAGAAACATTAAATTGGAGTGTAAGCCTAGGCATTGATGCATATATGTAAAGAAGCAGCTGAGTGTCTCCCTGTCTCCTGCTTGGCTTTGGTCTAAAATTCCTTAACATTCTGACTATGGGGCAGTAACAGCACACAGCACGGAAGGTGCTCGGTATGTCTCTGCATGTGGTGTGCGTGTGTACTGCGCCCAGATGTTCAGAAGGCCTTCATCATTTAGAAGACTTTCATTCCATAACCACTGGTTCCCTGGTGGTAGAGGTTCACACTGTACCCAGAAAAGGTACACAATATAGCAGCGTGTCCTTAGAGCTGGCCTTTTATGGAAAACCAGTTCAGACTGGCTAAAACACAAGCAGGACTCAGAAGAAAGGTTTAGGCCTGCCCAAGGCCTGGGATTGGCATTTTTCCACACCCAGTTGGCTTCCTGGAGCCTGACTGGGCACCGATGGGGCAGCTGGGGACAGCTGTGACCCCCTGCTTCTCTTCTGGGCAAGGAGAGGACACTATTCATATTTTGTCAAACTGGAAAGGAAAAAAAATCACATCCACAGTTTTTGGATGCTGCTGCCTCAAAATATCTCTTCAAAACAACAGTTTCAAAGTCAATCTGCCTCCCCAAAGGACCATTTTAGAGCATCAAAGATTCCTCTTCAAATCCCCAAATCCTTTCTCCTCAAACACACTGAGCTTGCTTGCTCTTTCTTTCTTTCTTTCTTTCTTTCTTTCTTTCTTTCTTTCTTTCTTTCTTTCTTTCTTTCTTTCTTTCTTTCTTTCTTTCTTTCCTTCCTTCCTTCCTTCCTTCCTTCCTCTCTTTTTCTTTCTCTCTTTCTCCCTTTCTCTCTTTCTTTCTCTTTTTCCTCCCTCCCTCCTTTCCTCCCTTCCTCCCTTCACTCTCCCCCTTTCTTTCCACCTTTCCCTCCCCTTTCTTTGCTTTTTCTCTTTCCTTCCTTATTTCCATCTCTCCTTTTCTTCCTTCCTTCCATCCTTCCTTTTTTGGAGAAACAGGTTTCCGGATTTTCATCTGGAAAGCCAAGCCTGGCACGCTTACCAAGCAGGGCCTCTATCCCATCTTCTTCCTGAAATCCAAGCATCATTTTGTGCATTGTGTCTGCAGCTTTTCTGATGTGTCGCTGCTTTATTTCTTTGCTAAAGTCTCCGTAAGAGGAATATAAAGAAAGAAAAGCAGCTGGACAGAGGATTGGCCTGGGATTGCTGGTACTAAGTGTTTTGAGGAAGATGGACACTCAATTCAAATGAGACAACTGATTTTTCATATGTACTAGCAGTTTTAAACTCTTATCTGCACAATACAACACCTGCTGAAAGGTAAGAGCTCATTTTCAAGAACCTTATATCCACTTAACTTAGAACTCATCCTGACATACAGTAGTTTGTCACTAAAGTCACTAAAGGATATCCAGAAAGATTTTGTCAAAGTCCAGGAATTTTAGTTTCTTATGTTGCAAGGAAAGATGGAAATAACAGACAGGCTAAAGTGGATACACGAGATGCAAAAAAATCCTGGCATAACTGCAATAGCCTGAGCTCACAAAGAATCCATCCATCATACTAAACTGAATCAGAAACCCTCCTCCATATAAATGCCCTCCCTGGTGATCTTTTCTTTCTACCCAGTGCTGTTTTGTTATCAAAAAGAATACATCAAATTGGAGAAATCACAGCACTCAAAGGACATTTCCCTGGCTGCAGTTCTACTAACACTGTGCAAAGACCCTGCTCATTGGGAGGATCCTGAGGAATGATCGCAGAACAACTTCATCTCTAGACGGGACTGGCTTTCTCTGATCATTTGTCTGGGAAAAACAGAATTGATTTTCTTCTGCTGTTGTGAATAATTTTGTCTTGTTTTTTATTCTTTGCACCAGGAGTTCAATGCCACACTTCCCTGCAGAGCAGCCAGATTGGATATGAATACTGAATGAGACTTCTGGAAAGGAATGTAAGCCCCAGACTAAGCCATGGTTTAAGACAAAGGCAACTTCCAATCCTCTCAAAGCAATTTACTTATTTGAGGAAAAAATCTAAATTTGCTGCAGCTTACATATGGTAGAAAAATATGAATATTTCATAGATCTGAAAATCAGCCAAAAAATTTTTACTCTGAAATATAAAATGATATTAAAATTGTGGCCCCAAGATGTGAATTTTCATTAAATATCTGTAAGCTCTAATCTCACCCAAGCTTGTATTCATTCATTGGCTCTATGAGAAATACTCGTATTCTGTACCTATTCATGGGTTTTCTGGTATAGATAGATCTTCTAGGGAATATACCTCATTGGAGAGGATGCAGGTGGGAGCTCTAAGTTCAACTTGCTACACAATCTGAAAACAGAGAAAAACTACAGGTGGTTCTTTCCCTCAGGGCTGTGGGAAGATGCAAAGAAAACTCAAGCACTGAGTTTTTTTCCTCTAACAAAATGGAAGATGGGACCAACTGTGGGTGAGGGCACACACTCGCAGGAAGATGTGTGTGTGTGTGTGTTACTGCAGCTAACAGCAACTCTAGTAATGAAGTAGGCTCACATTTGATGAGTCTCAACTGCAAAGAGAGCACTCAAGCTTTCCTTGTAAGCGAGGCACTTACATCAGAATTGCACCCCCAGAAAGGTACTTTCTTGAGGCCCCATGCCACACAATGATAATCCACCTTAGTGTCATAGGCAGCCGAGTGAGAAATATTAGAGGCAGTCAGACAGGGCCAGGCCCCAAGGAGACAATATAGAAGACAAGGTGACTCTGTAATTTTGGAGGAGACAGACACTCCTGCTGTAAGCCAGTCCTCAAGACAAAGGAATAAACAAACAGCCACATAATTGGGCATCAGTCACCTTGAAAGAGTCCAAAAGGAGTCACTACCTAACCCCCAACAGGAAGAGACCCTGTTCCGTATTCATACCCACTTGCCATGTGACTCACTTCCTCATTTGGTCCTGCATTTAATCAACTTGAGCAATGGTGCTTGTAATCTCATTGGTTGGCCATAGTTTTGTCCCACCTCATGCCCACCTAAGTGAGGTCCAATATTTTTTACCTTAGGCCCACCTCACTGCAAGGTTTACTTTATCAAAATCCCTGGAAGAGACAGCTTCCCAGGGCAAACTGCTCAGGTCCTCCTTTTGTCCCTCTCTAGGACAGGAGCTTTCTTTCCCCAAATACATACCTGATCTTAATCTCCATTTGTTTCTAAAATCCATTCTTAGGTTTTAGAGAACACAAACTCATCCCAGGCACTTTTCACGTTGGGAGTTTCATTCCCCATGTTATTAGGAGAAGGAATGCAGTGCTGCTCTTAGCAAGGTCATGGCACAGCTGAGAGGAAACACAAGGGAGGCCAGCCTGTCTGCGCAAGAACCTCTGTCCCTGTCTTCTCACATCCCACTGGAAGAGCAGTTGTGCTACCCTAGAATTTCCATGGAAACTAGTTGTGGGAAAGGGGTTTCCCTCTTTTCTACTGAGTTGAGCAGTGTCTGATTACTTGCCAGTCTTATGCTTGACATAGTGCTCTGTAAATAGCCCTATTTAAGTCACATAATTATAGTTGAACTATGAGATGACCATTGCTTATTTCTGATGGATTTTCTTCACCTTAGTAAGAAATTCTGCTAAGTCACTATCGCAGCAAGCCAATATGACATGGGCCACTGGAGGCCACATGCCATGCTCTGCCTTTTTCCTCACTGATCAGATTACAGCTTCCTACTTCCTTTTCACAATATCCTGTTTCCTTGTTCCCGCCTATTGCCCAATCACTATCTGCCACGTCACACAGACTTTCCCCTAAACCCCACCTCCATCCTGGTCAAGTATAGCCTTTGTTCCCCTAGCCAGTTCTTTGGAAGCTCCATGTCTCTACTTTCCTGTGGTCTTCCCTGCCTGCAATAAAGCTCTTTTTTATCTTTCCTTACTGTTTACTGCGTCAAAAAGCTTAGCAATCTCATTTTACTTTTTTTGATAACAGGACAAAAGTTGAAGTTTCAGTTTAGCTTTGAGTTAACTAAGATGGATCTGGGCCCCTCCAAACACCCAGGAAGAGTTTACACTGTTTACGATGCACTCGCTGACTTCAACAACAAAATAGGAATATCAGACCTTCAGATAATGACAGACTATTAGGTATCTGTGTATTTGAGGTTCTTTCTTTTTTTTATTTACTTTTTTAAAATTTTTGTTTTATTGAAGTACAAATATCAATAAGCCAGTTTTAAGATACCTTGACAAGATGGATTTGAGAAATTAATACATTGCAAACTGTTTTCATAATATTTTGGTATCATAGAGGGTGCATACATGATATTATACTTACAGACACTATTATAGTATATGACTCTTATCAGTAAAGGAAGTGTAGTTTTTTGCGTATCTTAATTTTTATACCTGAATTACATCAAAGATTCAATAATTAATACTTTCTACCTTGTTATTTTCCTAGTGGTTGTCCATAGTACTAGAAACTGACATAATATCCTGTCCAACCACCATTAGTGCAAATCTTGCCTCTCATAAGATTATGTAAAGGCACAGAGTTATCTATTCCCACTGTACTGTCTATACGCACACATCATGATTCTTCCTTTCTATAACTCTTCCTTTGTCCACACCTGTCAGAGATAGGCACTTCATTGTCATTCAACGAACTTAGGGGCTTGATTGAGGTTCTTTCATATCACAAATTATATTCTGTGTGGACTGTCCCAGCCATGTGTAAATCCACAAGCAATGGCTGAATTCCTAGGTTAAGCTAATGTACTACGTCTATAAAAGGATTTTTAATGGGTCCTTTCTGTCATCCTGGAATCATTTAAGACTGAAATCACTAATGTGAATAATTCTGTTTTAAAGAGCAGAGTGAGTTAGGATACAGGCATCCTTTGGAGAGTACAATCACATCTGTGACCATCACTGCCTCCAATGCAAGATAAGGATTGGAGTGGAAGGAAGGAGAGGCCAGGAGCTGTGGTGCCTTTCTGGGTAATGAGTAATTTCTATAGCAACTTCTCTATCTCCTCACAGAGAAGTAGAGCTCATTCCTCCTGTCATTCAGCGAGGGCATTCTTCTAGAAGCTGAAGTGAAAATGAAGCTGGAGTTCAGACTATTCTGAGCAGCGCTGGCTCCTGTATGCAGGGATTATGCCTGCATTGCACTATTTCTGAAGCTGTTATCTACAGATTTTGGCCATTTTAGGTCCAGTTTTCCTGTGTTCTGGGCTACCAGAAGTTCTCAGATTGGAAAAGCCCCCACCTGCTTATATAATTGGGTTAAATAGCATAAATTGGACCCCTAAATGGAAAGTGCTAAAAACTCAAGAGCACAAAGGACCCATATTGGGATTGTCCAGCTAAAAAATATGGAGACCACATGCCTTTCAGAAGCTTGCATTTCACTTTGTTGATAAACCAAAGCACATCAAAATGTTTATGAAGGTAATGGCTAAAAGTAATTTCTGGTGTCCATTGTAGTCTTTTTCTTGATCATAACTTCTTATTTATTCATTTATTATTTATTTATTTTTTAGGGACGGGTCTACAGGGTATTCAGGGTCTCACTATTAGATTGGATTCGTAATGATTCTCCTGTTGACAGCCTCCCAAGTGCTGGAATAATAGCAGTGCACCACCACTCCCAGTCTCAATTGCTATCTCTGCCTGTCCCAGGGGTGGGGGTGGCATAGCAGGAAGGGGATCAAGCCCTTGGCCCCTGCACCAGCTTATAGGTGCTTTAATCTGCGGAGCTATTTGGCTGGCCCATAACCTCTTGTTTAACTACTGTGTATGTTTAAGGTTCGTTTGTTTGTGGAACCGGGGATTGAACTCAGGCCCTCGTGCTAGCTAGGGCAGCATTTACTCTACTGAACCATCTCCCGGCCCCTATGTTTAAGCTTTGCCCCCATCAAATTTTAACTTCCATGATACTGTGAAGCATGAATGACTTTTGCATCCTGTCCTAAAACAACAAAGAAGACTGGGAATGCAGCTTAGGGCACAGTTCCTAGTTTCAATCCTTCGTAAAGAAGAAAAGTGAGGGAGAGGATGACAAAGAAAGAAGGTGAGTTATCCCACATCTGCTCCACACCACCAAAATGTCCAGCATATAGCATGTATTCAACAAACATGCTATGTAAATGAATGCAGGACATAGCTTTTATTAGAAATATCACTGGAGCTACTGAGTGAGATCGCCAGTCTTGCCAAACTAAATCTGGTTACAGAACTTTCATCATACAGCGTCTACAGAGTGTGAGCTACAAGGCCATATCTCTATATTAGGAGATGCAAGAATACTGGGCTTACAGTTCCTGCACAACACCAGAATCATGAAATTCATCTTGTTCATCAGCAAACCCATCAGACAGCTACATGCTATAATTTACCCCTGAAGTAGAAATCATTAACATGAAGTCACCTGGTCTCCAGTCCACTGAGTAAGACCCAGATGGCCTGGGAAAGCTCCATCAGTCAAAGGACTGAGCACCCTGGGAGGGATGCTTACCCCAGACATCACTCTGCATGATGGATTCAAACATCTCTCCACCTGCGTTCCTCTTAGCATGCTGTAATAACT
The DNA here is from genome assembly GCA_004027165.1 of Ctenomys sociabilis. Lineage (NCBI taxonomy): Eukaryota > Metazoa > Chordata > Mammalia > Rodentia > Ctenomyidae > Ctenomys > Ctenomys sociabilis. Next base: position 200 of record PVKA01045794.1, on the reverse strand, counting down.
TGAGACTTTGAGGCTGCACCGTTAACATACATGGAGAAAGCCTGTCTGTCATGTGTTCTTACACACTCCACAGCAAAAAGCACTGAAGGCAGTGTACCCTTAAGACTAGTAAAGGATCAGAACATACCAAATCTTAGCAGAATGCACTGACATTTTTTTTTTTTTAATTTCTATTTTCTTTTTTTTTTTTTTTTTTTTTT
>PVKA01045793.1:0-15330 GCA_004027165.1 Ctenomys sociabilis | reverse complement strand
TATGAGGTGGAGTCTTGTATCTCTGGTGCCCACCAAGGAGCAGGATCGGGAAACAGAAGCAAGCTGGGGGTGGGAGAGCTTGGGGTTGTGATCTTCCTGGGAGGGCATGTGCTTTATGCATTGGTGAAGCAAGGAGAGAGCTCCATCAGAGGAAACTCAGGCCTTTGTACGGGTGGGAAGAGGCTCAAAGGGAAGGGAAGTAAAAAAGAGAAAGGTAGGGTCCTGTGGTAGGAAAGAAGGGATGCACTAGGAGGCTGGCCTAGGGAAGGAGCCCTTCTCTCTCTGGGTCACCAGGAAAGGGTTAGGGCAAGGGCAGAAGCAGGTTTCATCTTCTAGATTCAGACCAGCTCACTCCTCTGGCCTGAGCGGATGTGGTGGCTGAGACGTGAGGACAATGAAAGGTTGTGTCAGGGTTGCCATAGGAAGGACAAATACAGCTTCAATGGGCTTCTCCAGCAGCAGAACCTGAGATCTTGCTTTGGGTGCAGGCAGTGTTTGGGAAGTGGTCCCAAGAATGTGCAGCTGAGGCAGTGGGAGAACAGAGATAGCTGAGGAAGAAAGCTACTAAGGACGCTAAAGGCTGGGCTTCTGCCCTAGGAGCTGGGGTCCAATCCTTCGAGGACCACTTTACAAGGCTGCGTAAAACGCACTACTAAATAATGCAGCCCAGAAGTTTCTCCTAGAAACCAGGACACATAGTCCTCACCCGCTGGCTCCTTTGCCCACAGCTAGAGGGCGCGCCTGGTGGTGTTCGGTTCCTCACACCTAGGGTCTTCCCGGCCACCCCTGAAGTAGACCTTGCTCTCGCGGAGACCTCAAGCTTGAGGTAAGCAGCTGGGTGTCAGAAGTCAGAAACAACATTCAAGATTTCCTCTTGGCACACATGCTGCATGTAATCAATCCATTTTGTGAGTGGGCTTTGAAGGAATGCCACCCTGGTGGTTCTGCAGCAGCGCATGGGAGAAGAGGTCCTTAGGGCCTTAGCAAGGGACTTGGAGTCCAACAAAGGGAGTGTTATCCTGGATGCTACTGACCTAAGCAGCCAGCTCCTTGGAAACAGGAAGCAGCACAGGATGATCTCTGATGGGTGGAGGTGGAGTCACGTGGCAAGGCCCATCGCCCCACTCCCACCCCCAGGAGCTCGAAAATCCCCAGCCAACATCAGCAGGAAGATGAGGACTTCGGTCGCACAACCAGTAATGGGATTCTGCCAACAACTAGCCAATCTGGAAGGACCTAAGACCACAGCCTCAGTACTGTAACGTCAGCCTCTAACCCCCAGCAGAGGACTATTGACTCAGGGCAACCCGTGATGATAGACAGATGCTGTTGTAAGTTGCTGCCTCTGAGAAAATTTGTTATGCAGCAATGGGAAATGGATACAGGAGCTATTAGTGTGTCAAAGACACGCCCTCCAGCTTTAGAAAGAAAGGAGTGAAGACAGGGAACTAACAACTGCCCAGCCCTGAGGCTTCTTCTGTGCCTAGGGACCAGGTCGAAGTGGAAGCATGGAAGAAGTAGGGAGTTTCTCTCCTCTCTTGGCGCGGAGAGATCAGCTGGTCGGCAAGATGCATGGAGGCGTCAGACTGTGTGGGTTGGAGGCTGGAGCAAGGCTCCCAGTTAGAGATGGATTCCATGCTGGAGCTGTGGAGGGAGAGGCTTGGGTTGCAATGCTTCCGGGCACAAAGTGGGTTACTTCCTCTCCTACTGTCCGGGACGTCCCCCATCCCTCCTTCAGACTTCAGGCATCAGGCTCAGGAGCACGGAGCTGACTGTCCCTTTGCAGATGAGCACACCGGAGGACCCCTTGATGGCAGGTTCTCCCCTTTTGCTGCTCTGGCTGCTAGATCCTCCCTTTCCTGCTCCTTAGCAGAGTGCAAATTAAAACCAACAAAGGCAAACATGATAGCTAGGCCAACAAAAGGCACTTGCTGTTCCATGCAAGGGCGCACTCAAATGTCTGGGATCCCCTGCCAAGCAGGGCTCTGTGCTTCATCATTTTGAAGTATGACACTGAACACGGTATTGCAGACCTTCCCTGCCTAATTGAAGGATTTGTATTTAATGTAAAAGTTCTGGCAAGACTGACATTCAGAATGTCCGTGGCAAGCATTATTTTTTATGCTGTATATTATGTGTGTTTATTTGTGGTGACTTACCAAGTTCAGGGGCTGCCTGGGTCTCCACTGTACAGATGAATAAATCACACTGCATTGGCTGACCTAAGAGTGAACGTATATTTGGGATGAATGCATAATCTATAGGTTCACAGGTACTGACCAAAGACCCTGCCAGAGGAAGAGGCGTGCCCAAGAGGGAACCTCATTCAGATTTAATTTAGTGTGAGCAGGTTGACCCCTAAAGTACACTTTAAAATCTTGCTCAGCAAATACCTTTTGAGACTTTACCTAAGCACGAGGCACCATGCCAGGTTCTATTGAGCAGCTGCAGGTTATACAGGGGTCACAACACTGAGAAGTTCCCTTGCACATAAATACCATGCAACCAAGAGGGTAGAAAGGAAAGACACAGAATGAAGCAGGGAAAAAGCCATCCTGCTGCACTCAGCAAGACCTTGTTTCAAAAAGCAGAAGTAAAGAGAAGGAGGGAAAGAGGAAGGAAGGGAGGGAGGGAGGGAGGGGCATAGGAGTGAGAAAAGAATGAAAGTAAAAAGGGAAAGGAAGGGAAGATGCAGAAGAGTTGCTTGAGTGGTACAAGGAAGAGATCCTCCCAGTGGGGTGTTTGTGTGGGAAGATTCAAAACCATGGGTGGGGAGATGGCTCAGTGGCATAAGCACTTCCCTGGCAAGCGCAAGGGCCTGAGTTCAGTCCCCGGTTCGGCCAGAAAAAAAAAAAAGATTCAGAACCAACGAGACGGAAGTTGAGCCTATATGGGGAAGGAAGTGAAGGCCTGTGTCCTGGGGACTGGAAGGTGGCTACTCCAAGAGTAACAGGAGGTCAAAGACAGAAAGCACCAGAAATTGGCAAGGCAGGTAACAGGCCAGGCTGCAGGCACATTGGAGAGAAGGAGGTATCAGATTTCTCCTCACAGATGCAAAAGAGATGAGCAGAGAGCTTTAAGGGTTGTGTCAGTCAAGCTAAGAAGGCTCGGTGAAGCCAACTTTTCCAGAATGTAAAGGCTTTTGTCACATGATCCATTCTAGCCACTTGAAATTGCACTTTCCAGGTCATGTGAGAGACGCCTTGACACTCCACATCTCCCCACTTTCGTACCCTAATCCTTATCAGTCGCTGACTGCCTGCCCTGACCACAGCATATGGTGATGGGTGTGGTGCAGCTCTGCTGATTGTAGCCTCTTACATTAGTCACTCTGTAGCCAAGTCCTCTGGCAGCCTTTTATAAAGCACCCAGCTTCTGCTGGGGGAGCCAAAGGATCCTTGCTCTTATCAGCAACACAAAGACAAATTGCTCTAGGGATGGGCTCCTTTTTTGTGGAACTGCAGATTCAACTCAGGCCCTTGAGCTCGCCAGGTAAGCGCTTATTCCACTGAGCCATCTTCTGGGCCCATAAAAAAAATGTTGGAGGTATAGTGTTGAGCATAGTGGCCTTCCTTTCTTAGATGTGGATCCCGTCTGTCGCTGTCAGGGTTTAATTTGCCTCCACAGCAGAAGATGATATTGCTTAATTTGTCTATGTGGCTCTGCTGCAGCAAGCTAGACGGGAAGGCGGGGATTGGGGACTAATCCTGGCAGTCTGGCTTCTGGGCCAGTTCAAAGCGTGAGTCCCTGCCTCACAGCACCAGAAAGAAGACATGACAGAGGACATACCTGGAGTTTCAGAAAGCCATGGGTGGACCTCCAGCTTGGTGATACATATTTAGGTAAGGACACGAATTCAGGTCAAACAGCTTCAAGTCCCAGCTCTTTCACTTTCCAGCACATCACCTCAGGATGTTATTTGTTCCAAGCCTCAGCTTCCCTGATTCTAGATAAAGCTCATGCCTGCCTTCTAGGGCTATTGAGGAGACTTCTGGGAGGCACCTGGACAGTGGCTGGCCCTGTGCCTGGCCCACTGATGGTATCACCACACTCCACGTGTGTGCTTAGTGGTCATTAGAAGCTGTCTCACTCTGAGGAAAGGCTGTCTTCTTTATCCCTGGCAGCCAGAGACCTGGGTGAAGAAGCCCATTTGCTCCTTGCTCCTCTTTCCTAGCACCTGAATGGTGCTAGGTAGGGTCACTGGGCAGTCAGCAAGCCCAAAGAAACTCTCCAACAAGCTGTGTGAGTTTCCAACTTGTACCCTCTGTGCCAGTGGCCCAGGGCCCCCAAAACCTATGCTTTCAGCCACCTGAGGCAGAAGAGTAAGATCCCTAGTTCCACTGTGCTTGGTAGTAAAAAGCCTTCTAAGCTTCCAGAAACAGGTAGGCCAGCAAAGCTAGAGAAGCCTGCCCCAACCTTCTGGTGGCTCACTTACTGTTAAGTGTCTAGAAGTCCTGCTAGCTCTTTCACACTCTGTTGGTAGCTTACAGTTGGCTATGGGCATGGGGATAGTGCTGGCACCACAGAATAGCAAAGCTCACAAGTTGAGGTCCCTCCCCCAGCCCACATGCACCTCAATAGCCATTGGAAGGGGCTGCATGAAAGCTCTGCACAGTACATGTGGACCTCCCAAGCCCCCCTTCACATTCATCCTGTTTGTCAGCACGCTGAGAGCCAGCACCTTCCAGGGTGCCTTGCTTGCCTCAGTCATTTTAACTCTTCAGCTCAGGCTATGGACCTTCCATCTACGTAGGCAAGGAGGCTATAAATAGCCCAAAATTGAAGTGCCAGTGGTAGGCTGTTGACAAATAGCTTGGGACTGCCAGAGAGCACTTCATGGAACTAGTGTAGGGGCTCAGGATCAAGTCTCCCCTTGAAACGGAGTTTGTCCTCAGGTACCTGGGAGCAAAAATTCATCAGTGCCTGTGGTGAAGCACAGATACATCAAGAAGGAAAAGAGAATGGATGCTCAGAACAAACACTGGGACTGCTCAGGCCACTGGGAATCATGGCCATCTTGCCCTGGGGAAGGACAGAATAAACAGAGAGAAGCTTCAGGAGAAGGCTGCTAGAGCTACTGGAGGAAAAAGAAAGCTGCCCATTGTCAGTTCAGCAGAGGCTATATCTGTATCTCCCCTCAGAGAAGCTGAAGGCCAGCAGAGCCACAGGCAGGTGAGGAAGTGGGGCCTCCCCAAAGGCAGTGCTCAGTCTCCACCCCAAGCTTTGTAGCAGAGGCCTTCCCAGCACCAAGAGTGACACTGCGGAGGGACCTTGGGGGCCTGTGTCCAGCTCTGCTGCGCTCCTCCTGAGCAGGTGCTGTTCTCCCATGACAGTTGGGACAATTTTCACTGAACTTCATCTTCAGTATATCTGCTGCATTCACTCCTGCAATATTCATGCCCCACATCAATTTTTCATCCATCCCATCACTCAGCCTCTGAGGTACGTTTGGAAACCTTGCCCTCACTGAGGTCTCAGTCTCCTTGACATGAGTGGAAATGAGACTGAGGTACCAGGAAGCTCCTGCACCATGTTCATGCTGCTTGCCTCCTCCTGGTGACCAGGCCTCTCCTCCACAGTGACCAAGCCATGTATGAGCCCATCCCCCCTCCCTAGCCAAGTTAGCACCAGCAGGTCTTCTCTGCCCAGGCCTCCCGGGTTCTGTAGCCTCAGGCTTCTCCTCCCCTCTGGGCTCTTGGAGGCCTCTTTCTAAACACAGCTAGAGCTGCTTCTTTTTCCAGAGTCAACCCAAATCCACACTTCCACAAAGCTGTGTGTTCCCTAACCCAGCCCCATCATCTGTCTGCATTCCACTCTTAAGACTTAGTATTTAGCTTTCCTTTTGTTGTGCTCCCAGCTGACCTCAAAAGTCTCTGAAGACAGAGTCTGCATCTTAATGTTTTTATGTCCCTCACAGAGCTTAGCCCAGCACTGAGGTATACTAGGTACTTAATAAATAACTTGCATGATTGAAATAACTGGGTACTTTTGTCTGTAGCAGTTGGGTGTTTTTCTTACTGGGCTAGTCACAGATGTAATAATGATAATACTGACAGGGACATTTTTGTCTCTGAGAAATAAACACATCATCTTAATAATAATTATTTCAAATGACTGCACACTTTTTCTGTACTGAAAACACAAAGCAATTTACAAGTGTGATCTTACCTCTGAGCTAAACACCATTACAATGTCTACTTCCCACGTGAAGTAAGTGAAGCACAGGGAGCGAGTGACCTTCCCAAAGTCATACAGTTGTGGAAGGTAGAGCAAATACCCAGCTGCAGGAGTCCAGTCCACAGCACAGAGCTTTCCCATCCCCCATCCCTGCCTTCACTAGCATCACTCATGCACTCTCTATGTGGGGAAGGCACCCTGCAGTGTGGGGGACACGGCTACCCACCAGCTGCCACTGCCACTCAGCCCAACAGAGATGGGGCCTGGAGTCAATGTGTAAAATCCACAGAAGTTCCAGTATCTGCTGTGTCCCAAGGCAGCAGTTATGTAATAGAACAGCAAAGCAGTCACTGTTTAATAAGTCAGTAAAGGGAAAAACAATCCATAGCAAGAAAGGAACCTAACAAATGTCTGGATATCAGCTAGAGAGTTACATTCAAGGGATCTGTTCCTGTCCACAACTTAGGAATCCCAGAGGAAGGTACTGAATTCTGGGGAAAGGGGACACGAGGCAAATTTGAAAATGTTCTCACAGCTCTGTGCAGAAGAGCAGGCAGGCTCCTCCACCCCGCTCACACTCTATCTGGGCTGCGCTCTGCAGGATGGACTTAGAGGACATCAGAACAGGCCAAGGAAAGGGACTGAGTGATGTCCATCTGAAGAACCAAAAACCTTTGTCACTCTGATCTCAAACCTCCTTCTATTCACAGGGGCCAAATGCTAATAGTCTTATATGTATCCCAAAGTAGAACATGGGAAAACAAAGTCCTATATGAACAAACAGAACCCCTGAGTAAACTTAGAGGTGCACTTGAGGGTCTTTCAAGTGAAAAAGCCAACTTGAGCCCCACTCCAATAGTACACTTGAAATCGCTACTGTACCACACAGGCAGATTCTTGCAAACTTTTGAGTCCTTCCAAAATGTCAACGGGCAGCAAGGCATGGCTAGATTTTAAAGGAGAGGCTTCACTACAAAGATCAAAACAAATAAATTATCTCTTAAATCAAGACACAAAGACAATATGGAAAATAGAGAACATTAGGAATGACAATCAAGATCTTTAGAAAGATACAAAACAGAAATTATATCCATTAAATGAGAACAGAATAGCAAAATGGGAGCAATTGGATAATAAGGCAGTTCTCTAAAAATAAAATACAATAAAATTATAAGCATCAAAAATTTTGAAACTCATAAAAGATTGAATAAAACTACAGAAATAATCCAGAAGAAATGAGGAGGTGGAAAAAGAGGATGGATGTGGGAAAAAGAGGAAAGGAAGTGGAAGAGGAGAAATACCTGCAGGTAAGCAGAGGAAGACTCAGGGTCAGGCAGACGGGCACACACGTGCACACATGCACATGCACAGACATAAAAATAATGGACAAGGGGGAAATAAACCAAGAAAAAAGAAAATGGTTCTATGGGAGTTGGTGAAAGATAAGAGAAGCAGAGATGCAGTCCCAGGGATGAGCCAGGGTAGAGCCGGGAAGAACAGGAAGCTTTGGAAATAAGAAAATCCGGGGAGGGGGATGGGGGTAGAGAGGAACAGAACTACAAACAAAAGCAGAGCAAGACAAGCAAAACCCCTAGGGGTTTTGTTTCTCTGGCTAAATCCTCCTCAACACAAAGCTAAACAAATGAAAGGAAAAGCAAAACAGACTTGTGCAGGAGCAAAAACAGCAACTGCAGCAGACCCAGTGGCTTTGCAGTAAGCTGCATCAGAGCCTAACTAAGGGTGCGACTTCCGCCTGCTTGTCCCAAACGCGGGACGCACCTGCACCAAGGAGATGGAGAAGTGTCCCAGACAGTATACCGACAACTCCCTACCTCAGCAGAGTCTCTCCTTAAACCTCATTGCTTTTGTCCAGGGTGTCTAACCTAAAGCTCTCCAACCCACCTCCCTCTTACTCTGATGTCTTTTTCTTTATGACATTTTTCTGAACATACATTACATAATTTTATAAAACATTCCTTGCCACAAGGATACCTGTAATAAATATTGGTTAAATAAAGCAATGAACAAATTATCGTGAGAGGAAATCAGTAATGAATGTCTATCTCAGCTTGGTTGTCCCCAGGAGCAGGGCCTGAGCCTGGGATTAGCACACAGGTTTATTTGAAGTGGTTTCCAGGCCTGGGGGAGAGGGATATGGAGATCGTTAATAAGCAGTTTCAGTCTGAGATGATGAAAAGCTCTGGTGAAGCTTGCAGGCAACAGCTGCCTAATGCTGCGAATGCATTGATTCCATTCTGCTGTCCAGTTAAAAACGGGTAAGATAGGGAATTTTGTGTGCTATGCATTTTAACGCAATAAAAAATAGATTTAAAACAATCTGGCTTGGGAGATTCACAGCATCGTAAGGAATGTGACAGGATGGGACAACCTGGACACAAGGGACCTGATTCACCAAAACTCCTTGAGCGACTAGGCCTAGACCCTGAGGGAAACTCGGGCTCAGCCCTCACCCACCTAAGTACTCTCAGCACAAGTGTGTGGAAAAGCTCCTGGCAGGCTGGAGCTGCTCCTGGAAATTCTCCAGCTCGGCCACCTCTGTGCTTAGATGGACAGGCTTTGAGGAAAGTCCTCAGGCAAAGAGATGAAAGAACTGGCTCAGGAAGGGCCAGTCCATGAGAGCAGGCCCAGGGGACCAGAGCTGCACCGGCACCTGAACAGGGTGGTGCTGTGGGCAGCGTGGTCTGCACAGGCTTCTTAGACACAGGACACCGAGCCCCGCGGGACGCACGGGGGGAACACTGAGAAGCCTTGCATCTGGAGGGTGTGCCGAGGAGCGGGGAAGGGATTCCTGTCTTTTGTTACAACTCTCCCTAATTTCTTAAAGCTTCATTTCACATCTAAACTGTGGCCATGCCTTATTTAGAAAGGAAAAGTTAAATTTGAGATGAATATGAATATCACCAGGAAGTCATCCCACACTGATTTGACTCTAATTTTTCTCAGGAAAATGTCACAAAATGATTAACCAACCTGCAGGAAAAGAACTCAGTAAATGTTAATTGAAAGAACTGAAGCCAAACACAACAGAAACCAGTAATCAGTTGTATTCAATTCTGAAAACTTTAGTTAAGCCCTTACTATGTGTCAGGCTCTGTGTAAAAGATGAGGTAAGAGGCTTATACTGGGTAGAGTGCGTCTCCCCAAAACGCACATGCAGCTGGAGCTTCAGAATCTGACTCTGTTTGGAAGGAGGGTCTCTGCACCTGTAATTAGTTGCAGTCATAATGGACCTGAGTATCCCCAAACAGCCCATGTGAAGATACACAGCACAGAGCCACACGAGACAGAGCTGGGAGCAAGCTGAGACAGGCAGAGGTTCTTCAGCAGCGCTGGACCCTGGGGGGATGGCATGCCACAGGTCCTCTGCATAGCCCCACAAGGAGGGCACAAAGCCATGCCACACTTCTGCTTGGTTTCAGAGTTCTGGCAAAAAGGAAGTGATAAGATAATGTCTTTTGTTACAAGATTTATCTTGTAGCCCCAGGAAACCAATACCCCCTGCCTGTCCAAGCCTGTGGCCTTTGGTTTTGCCCTCCAGCCTCCTGCTCCTTCACCCTACAGCCCAGCTGGGGTGTCCCTCTGGGAGAGTTCTGTGTGTCAGTGTGAGGAGGCTGATCAGCTTGGGGAGCCCTGGCCGGGCTTGCAGCATGGTGACCCAGGCTACTAATGCCTGTGGCTTCCGCATGCAAGTAAACACTGATGCACTTTGTGCCATTTCTAGGTTTTCTGTTCCTTGCTCCTGAATCAAATCCCAGTTCTTACCGGGAGACTGACGTGCAGTTCAGTGTGGTCACTAATGTGATATACAGCCAGGAATGAGTGGCTCACTGAACCCAAAGAGAGAGTACTGAGCACATCTCAAACCAGTCTAGGTTCTGAAAGCCAGGCTGCTAGAGGAGTTCCTGTGTTTCTCTGCTGCACTGCCACAGCAGAAGCAGATGTTCCTGCTCCTGTGAACCTGGCCTTCATACCCCTGCAGAATGAAGGCCCTTTTAGAACACAGGCCCCAGCTCTGCTAGCATCCAGAGGATCAGCCAGTTGGGCTGTGTCCCTCTCTGAGGCCTGAGAGTGCTCCAGGCACCTGCCTGGCTATCTCAGTGCATAGAGACTCCCTGTGTTTATCTGAGCATTCCCTCTAGCCTTTTTCAGTGCACTGGTGCCTTTTAGCGATGGCTTGATATTCAGTCATTCCAATAACACTGGACCCTGAATGGTACAGTGCTGGTACCCAAGTGTTCTCAGGAATGGGCTCATCAAAGGTAGGGTTCTGGGGCAGGTCTGGCCTAGGCCTCGAGATGGAGCTGTCCAGGCCCATGATGCTGAGCGTAGGAGGAAAGTGAGTTTGGCTGTGGACACGAATATGATCACTGGGATATGATCTTCAGAGAGAAGATAAAGGGCTGACAGTGAGACCTCAGGATCCCCAAGAAGACCCTTGGGCATGGGAGCAGAATGAAACACATCTGAACACTAGGAGGAGAATCATAAAGCCCAATGTTTCCTCCCCCAAGGAGAAGAGCTCTGAGAAGGGGGCTGTCTTGCTCCAAAAGCTTAGGGCATGAATAAGGGTGCAGCAGTGGGCTCAGCAGTGACCACTCAGGACCATGATGAAGACTCTTCCTGCGGAGCAGGAGAGACAGAGGTGATTGGAGAAGTTCAAGATAAAAGGAAAGAGAGGTGAGGTAATCAGGATATTAGCTAGAGGGCCAGAGGAGAGCGTTTCTATTTCAATATGAAGGTGGCTGTGTCCCTTTCTGAACTGTGTAAAGGAACCGTGGGAGTGAGAGGGAAGGAGAGAGGATGGAGCAGGACAGAGCACACAGAAGGGCGAGTCTGAGGCAGACAGTGAGAGCTTTCTTTGTGGCTTTCATTCATTCCATGTACCTCAACATCTAGGATGTGTCAGGCATTGTGCTAGATGCTGGATAGCAGGTAGGAAAAAGATAGAAATCAGAGCTGGAAGCCAAAGAGGTGGAGGAAGTACAGTCAACAGCAAAGTCCCATTCAGATCCCAAGAAGGAGGCACTAGATTTAGGCACCCAGCTTTCAATTTACCTAGCTGTTTGGTCTTAAAGTAGTTAGCAGGTTATTTTATGAGCAAGGTAAGAATACCATCACTTCCATGGAAGTAGAAGCTCATGTGCTCTGGGATCTTCTGTCTAGAAAGATATGCATGGACATGAACTTGCATGCTCCATCTCCCTTGGGTAGGATCTTGGGTCCCCACCCCATAGGGATGGTGCTGACCATTTTCTTGACTTTGTACTATGTGCCAGCTGTCTTTGGACTTTCAGCCCTGGGTCTGAAGCCCTTCCCTGGCAGTGGACACAATGCTTGCAACATTAGCACTGAATGCTGTAAGTGAGTCCCTGCAGGAGCCCCCTCCAGGTTCTTATCTATGTCCAGGAGTCAATATTTGTAATCACAAAGATCTATTACTGGAATCCCGTGAAGTTATTTCCAATCTACCACTCCCAGTGCAACCCACAGGGAAAGTAAAGACACTAAAACATACTTATAATTATTGGGGAGCCAAGGGGCCTTAAGTCCAGCCATGAAGATGGCTTTTCAGGACAAAGAGACTGACCCAGGGCCAAACCCTGTTTTTTTCAGTGGAAGAGGAGTACCTTGAGGAGGAATGACTGAAAATTGTGGGAAGTAGGTGAGTACTGTGAGTTTAGCTAGGTGGCAGGCCTACATTTACCTCTGCCATAGGCAGAGAGGATATGCAGATAAAGTAATCTGCATTATAATGAGATAACATCTAGTTTGGGGGCCTGGTGCTTTAGCTGTGATGTAATCTTTTAAGCCCCAAGAAGTTTCCCAGCTGGCAGTGAGGAACATTGGCTTTTTATCCTGTCTGGACAGGGCTCACATTAAGGAGCAGCAGGTGTAGGTTATCAGGGAAATACCACCTTCAAAGACTATCACCAGTATCTCAGCTAGAGCAATATACATTGCCAAAGGCCAATTGAAGGGATAAAGAGAAGTCCTAGTCAGCCAGCTCTGAAAATGTCAATACAAGGAAATAAGGTTAGGCTCAGTCAAAATGGAGACCATTGCTCTTCTTCCAAGGACAGCTGCTCAGGTGGTCCTCCACAGCTCCCCTAGTCATCTCCTAGAGAAGCCAAAGGCTAGCATCTGGATCCCAAAGTCCCAGAAGCATCAGAACATGCAGCAGTGCCCCGCACAAGGGACATGAGAAAGTGAAGCTGTAGGTAGAGCAGCCCCGCCTGTCTCAGGCTCAGGTTCTCCTTGGCCATCCGCTTGCCAAGCTTGCCATTTTCCTGCATATATAACTTATGCATATTATGTAAATTAAATTAATAAGTAACTTTAAAATTTAGCAGTTTTCATTTCTAATATACTAAATATAAATCAATGCAACCATTTAATCAATAGCTCTTCAGACATTCAATGATTTTTAAAATGAAAGGGGTCTTGAGGGCCAGAGATAAAGTTCAGTGGCGTAGCACTTGCCTGGCAAGTGCAAGGACCTGAGTTCAATCCCTGGCACCACAAAAACGAAAAAGAAGAAAGGAGCCTAGACATCAGTTAAAGAAGCTCTGTTTTGGAGAAATACTTGCTCATGAGTAGCAATCATAAAGAGTATGCAGGAGTATGTATTGCAGTTCTGCTTGTGTTCACAAAAATGGGAAAACTTTCAGCATCAGTGTAGAAACTCAAGTATGATATATCTATATGATGAAATAATATTCAGAAGTGAAAATTAACTATGTAAAACACATGTAACAGCAAAGATGAATTTGTCCTAACTAATATTAAAAGAAAAAATAAAGAGTTGGCCAATAGCTCAGCAGATTAAAGCTTTTGCAAGCAGGTGCAGGACCCAGGGCTTTGATCTCCAGGCTTATCTTGCTGCCCCCCACCCCCACCCCAAGGCAGACTGAGATGGCAATTGAAACTGAGCATGATGGCACGCACCTGTAATCCTGGCTCTTGGAAGGCTATAAATAGAATGATCACTACCAGTCCGATCTAGTAGTGAGACCCCGAACACCCTTTAGACCCTTCACTAAAAAAAGTACAAAAAAAAGAAAGAAAAAATAAAGCAGAAGAAAAATACACCTTGAATAATTACACTTATGTACAATTTTATAAATTGCTAAGTGCATTAAAATAACATGACTAAAAACAAAATTACAATCTGAACCACCTATATTTATCCAATTTTAAGATAAGCAAAAGAATGATAAACAGAAATTTGAGCAGCGAAGTTTACTCCCAAAGGAAGCCGAAGGCATGAAGAAGGAGGGGCATATCGGGAGCTTCAAAGATGGTGCTTCATTTTATCAGCTGGGAATGGTGCACCAGGTATTCTGCATGTTGTTCTACCTATGGTATAATGCTTCATAGGTATTTGAATGCATCCAATTTTATGAAAAACAATAGAAATTATACATACAAAGTTCATGAAAAGCTAAGTCAACTTTTTTTTTTTTTCACAACTGGGGATTAACTTGCCAGGGAATCAGTTATTACACTGAGCTATCTCCCCAGCCCTTAAGTTAACTTTTGTAATGCATACTAAAGTGAGAAGACTTCCCCTTCTAACATACTATAAAACAGTGGTGATCGGAACAGTATGGCACCTATAAGAACCAACACGGTCCAAAAGAAGAACAGAATGAGTTACTATGCAGCCTCAATATGTGTCGGTTTATACATCCCACAAGTTAACTGGAACTGACTATTGATGTGTAGTGCCAGGGAACTGGAATGATAGAACTGGACCTCCCACACCCTCGCATCTCGAGGTGGACCCAAATGCATTAAATATGTAAATGTGAAGATAAAACTATAAGTAAATAATTTAAAAAGTTAGGACCTAGGACTAGTAAAAAAGAAAAAAGAACTCCTTAAAATTTACAAAGGGCCGGGCGTGGTGGCGCATGCCTGTAATCCCAGCACTGGGGAGGCTGAGGCAGGAGGATTGTTGAGAGTTCGAGACCAGCCTGAGCTACAAAGTGAGCTTAAGGCCAGCCTGAATTGCATAGTGAGACCCTGTCTCAAAAAGACAAAAAAAAAAAAAAAAAAAATTTACAAAGAACAAGTCCCAGTGGCTTGATAGCACCAGAAGTAAGATTTTTGTGTGATGAAAGTTAACTGACAAGTAGCAGAATGGAGGAGATATTTATGATGTGTAAAACTGACTCGAGACTAAAATGGAGAACTTCAAAGAACCTCTACAAATCAAAAAATCAACAAGCAAAAGTCAGAAGCCTAAAAGAAAACAGTCAATAGCTACGATCAGTCAGTTTGCAGGCAGGGAATTCCAGAAGTAAAACACACGCTCAGAGATGTTCACATTGATTGGTTTTCAGAGAAAAACAAATTAACTCTCGGTCACTTAGTGGCTACCAGCTTTAGCCTGTCAACTCCAACCCCAAAGGGCAGCTCGTCCCATTTCAGGATGGGCTGCCTCCTGCAAGGCTCTCACAGGGCAGTGACTCTGGGCCCCTCTGCAAGGACGTGGGCAACGTCCCATGTGTGCTGAGGCTCAGCAATGGCTTCTGTGGAGAGAGGCCCTCAGTCTCCACAGGATTCGTGGGAGGATGCTAGCCGCAGTCAGGGGAAGGGTGGCAGCAATCTTCATGCTCATATCCAGAGGAAAGGGGTAGAATAAATGTGTGTGTTCACATGATGCAGCCTTCTGTAGAGTGTAGCATCCACAGTCCTCTGAGGATGCATACAGAAAGGTGAAGAGCAGTTGCAAACACACTGCTCAATTAAAACTGCAACTTCAGCTATGTGCACAATAGATGATAGATAGATAGATAGATAGATAGATAGATAGATAGATGATAGATAGATAGATAAATAGATCATATAAACATAATTGCACCTTATATAGATAGATAAATATAGATGATATAGATACAGGTGATATATGTGACAAGTATTCTACAACAGCACAAACCAAAATGTAAGAAGAGTACATATCAACAGAGAAAGAGAAGGAAATAAGAATGAGAAAGAATCAATAAAAGAACTTTGAAGAAATAAATGGTAAAATGCTCTGGAACCAAATCTTCTGTACTGGAAGGAAAGAAGGAAGGAAGGAAGGAAGGAAGGAAGGAAGGAAGGAAGGAAGGAAGGAAGGAAGGAAGG
>PVKA01045792.1:0-15332 GCA_004027165.1 Ctenomys sociabilis | reverse complement strand
TATTGAATAGGAAGGGTGATAGAGGACATCCTTGTCTTGTACCTGATTTAAGAGTAAAACATTTCAGTTTTTCCCCATTTAGGATTATATTACCTTTTTGGGTTGTCTAGACGGCTTTTATCAAGTTAAGGTACAGGGCATCTATTCCAATTTTCTGTAGGACCTTGAACATGAATGAACGTTGGACTTTGTCTAAACTTTTCTCTGCATCAATTGAGATGATCATGTGGTTTTTACAGTTCAGTTTATTAATATAGTATATTACATTTATAGACTTTCAAATATTGAACCATCCTTGCATCCCTGGGATGAATCCTACCTGGTCATGGTGTACGATCTTCTTGATGGTTTGCTGTATTTTATTTGCCAGGATTTTGTTGAGTATTTTCACGTCTATGTTCATGAGGGAGATTGGCCTATAGTTCTTCTTTATGGTTATCTTTCCCTGGTATTGGAATCAGTATAATACTTGCCTCCAGAAATGATTTTGGGAGGGCTGCTTCCTGTTCAATTTCATTGAAGAGTTTGAGGAGTGCAGGGATTATACCTTCTATAAATTTTTTCTAAAATTCAGTTGTGAATCCATCAGAGCCTGGACTTTTCTTTCTTGGTAGGCATTTTATTACATTTCATATTTCATTGGCTGTTTTTGGCTTACTGAGAGTTGCTATATCTTCTTGGTTCAGTTTTGGTAATTTGTACCTTTCAAGGAATCTGTCCATTTCTTCTGTGTCTTCAATTCTGTGAGCGTAAAGATTCTCAAAGTAACTATTGATAACCTTCTGAATTTTCACTGGGTCTGTGATGATTTCACCCTTTTAATTCCTTATTGCATGCACTTGAATGTTTTCTTTCCTCTTTTTGATAAGGTTCGCTAGAGACTTATCAACTTTATTTAGTCTTTCAAAGAACCAGCTTTCTGATTTGTGGATTCTTTGAACTGTTTTCTTCATCTCAATTGAATTAATTTCTGTTCTAATCTTTGTAATTTCTTCCTGTCTTTGCCCTCTGGGTTTTATTTGCTCTTCTTTTTCTAGTTGTCAGAGGTGCAACATTAGGGTGCTAATTTGTTCCCATTCTGTTTTCCTAATGTTCATAGCTATGATTTTTCCCTCTAAGAACTGCTTTCATCGCATCCTATAAATTCTGGTAACTTGTGCTTGAATTTTCATTGAATTGTAGATATTGTTTAATTTCTTGTTTAATTTCTTCTGTGACCCATTGATTGCTGAGTAAGGTGTTGTTTAGTTTTCATGAATTTAGTGGGTTTTTCTGGTTTCTTTTGTCATTTATTTCCAGTTTCATTGCCCTGTGGTCAGATAATATGCATGGGATAATTTCTGTTTCCTTGCATATACCTATGCATAACCTTTGGACTAGTATGTGGTTTATTTTGGAAAATGACCCATGTGCAGCTGAAAACGAATGTGCATTCAGCTGTAGTTGGGTGGAACACTCTGTGTATGTCCACCAGGTCCATTTGTTCCAAGCTCTGGTTCCGTACTGCTACTTCCTTGCTAATTTTTTGTCTGGTTGATCTATCTTTTTGAGATAAGGGGGTGTTAAGGTCTCCTGTTAAGGTTGTGTTCTTAGATATTAGCTTTTTCATGTCCATTAAGATTTGTCTTACATAGTTTGGTGCTCCTGTGTTTGGTGCATAGATATTTATGAGTGTTACCTCTTGCTCTTTAATTTTTTCTCTAACCAATATATAGTGGCATTCTTTGTGTTATTTGATCCTTCTTGGTGTGAAGCTGAGACTATCTGAGGGCAGAATTGCTACTCCAGCTTTTTTTTGAGGTTCTGGGGCATGTAGTATTATTTTCCATCCTTTGACTTTGATCCTATGAATGCCCTTTTGAGTTAAGTGTGTTTCTTAACACAAAATCCAAGCATATTGTTGGATTTTGTTTCCTAATCCACTGTGCTATTTCTCTTAATTGGTGAACTGAGTCCATTTATATTGATGGTTATAATTGAAATGTGTTGACTTATGTTGTCATGATATTTACCTGCTGTTGTTTACTCCTTTGTATCCGTGTTTAATTGTCTGTCTTGTTTAGTGGGTTCCTTCTGTTCTCATTCGTGGAGTTCTGGTCATTGGGTCTCTCTCTCTAGAACATCTTTCAGCAGCCTGTGAAGGGATGGCTTTGTCATCATGAAATTCTTTAGTTCTTGTTTGTCATGGAAGTATTTCATTTCTCCATCAAACTTGAAAGAGAGTTTCACAGGGTATAATAATCTGGGCTGGAATTTGTTCTCATATAGGATTTGAAAGACTCTACTCCATGCTCTCCTTGCCTTCATGGTTTGTGTAGAGATGTCAGCTGTAATTCTGATGGGCTTTCCTTTGAATGTGATCCACTTCTTCTCTCTAGCAACTTTCAGAATATTATTTTTGTGTTGGATTTCTGGGATCTTGACTATTATATGTCTCAGTGTGGTTTTACTTGGGTTGAAGTTATTTGATGTTCTGTATGCTTCAGTTACCTGAATGTTGGATTGTTTCCTCATATTTGGGAAGTGTTCTCTGATTACTTCTCCCCAAATTCTTTTTATATCATTTGTATTGACTCCTTCATCCTCAATGATACCAATTAATCTCACATTGTTCATCCTGGTGTCATCTTGCAGGTGAAGGATTATTTTTTCCTGCATCCTCATGGTTTTTAAGAGATCCTTTCTCACCTTTTCACTAGGTGCACCAGTGTCTTCAAGATCTAAAATTCTGCCTTTGCTTTCATTCAAGCAGTTTTGTAGACTCATGATTGATATTTTTAGTTATTCTATATCTCTTTGACTCTGTTTCATGCACTCTATTTCTTTTCTGTATTGCTCATTCAAGGAAAGCGTCATATTTCTGGTCTCAATTTTTTTATCCATGTATTCTTTAGAGGTGGTTATTAATTCTTTTTCTGCAGAGTTTCTTCCAATTTGGGTTTCTTCTGTATACTTCTGAACTTGTTTCTGTATTTCAGATGCTATGATTTCAAAGAATTCTTTTTTTTTCAAAGAATTCTTTTTTGATTTCAGAAATTATTTCTGCTTTGAGTCCCTCATGATCTTTATGCTGTTGTTTCTTTGCTTCAGGCACTGCTTATTCATATGTTTCAGCTGGAACAAGTGCTCTGTGCACTTGTGTTGGTTGAGCATTGGTTTTCCCCTAGATGTTTGTGCATTTGATTCTTTATTTCAGATGCTATGTATTCAGACATTTCTTTTTAAATTTGAGGAATTAATTCTCATCTGAGATCCTCTATACCTTTCTGCTGCTGTTCCTTTGCTTCTGTGTCTGTTAATTCATTCATTTCATCTGAGCTAGTGTCCTCTGAACTTACTGGTGAACTCGAGGCCCAAGACTGCATTTTTCTCCTTGTCTTTGTCATTTTGTATAGCACTGACCTCTGGCCTTTGGTGGAGAGCTTTGATGCAGCTATAACCTTAGCGTGTAATGAGATTCAGGTGCCAGTCTATTAAGTTTGAGATTATCCAATTACGCCTGGCCTGGATCTAGTTGGAGTACTTAGTTCCTTTTTGCTGCAGCTCCTGTGGTTCCCCTCTGTTGGTTCCCTGGTCAAGTGAGCATGAACCAAACCGGGATGCAGAGGGAGCAGTGAAAATTCCCCCTATCTTGCCTGGCTTTGGGGCAAGGATCCGGAAAGTTGCTTGAGTCGGCCCTCCTGTCTCAGGCAGGTCGCTCTTTAGGTTGGTGGGCCTAGGCTTTGGTGGGTCTGCTGAGGTCTCAAAAGGATAGTTGATGTTCTTCTTCACCCGGTAGGCTGTGCTGGGTCAGCCCACCTGTGCTGAGTCCGGGGCCACCGGCTGGAACAGGAGAAGGCTGGGAATGGTCCCTCCAGTGCAGCAGGCCTGGAGCCCTCACTCACAGGCCGAGCTGCCCTGGGTCTCAGGCCATGTGGTGGGATCGGGGATCGCTGTGAAATTTCCCTCTAGCATGGCGGGCCTGGAGTTCTCACTCCATGCCGAGTTGCGCTGGGTCCGGGACCGTGGGGTCAGACCGGTGATCGCTGGGAAATGTCTCTTCAGCGTGGCGGACCTGGAGCTCTCCACTCACCGAACTTTGATGCACAGGGAGTCGGGAAAATTTCCACTCGCTCAGCAGGCTTTAGGGCAGGGGATCTGTGGAGTTTCTGGTGAGAAGGCACTGAGGTTTCAGGCCGGTCACTGGCTTGGACAGCTTGTGGGCGGGGATCCGGGTAGCACACGCGGGAAGTAGCCAAAGGCTCTCCCTCAGACCACCACACATTCACTGATCTGGGAAGCCTGGTGAGTCATGCAAATTCCAACTCACTGGGAGGGCTTGGGGCAGGATCCAGGAGGCTGCCAGAGTCAGCCCCGCTGTCTCAGGTCGTTCTCAGTCAGGAGACTCTGATGTGCATAATGAGTAGTGGATCCCTCAGGAATACCTGGAGAACCAAACAGCTAGTTGGCTGTTGGCTTGAAGATCTGGCTGAGAATATGCAAGAATGAAGAGTGTATCCATTCTCAGAATGAGAGATCTATCACGGTAAAGGTAAAACACTGACACTTGATGTGCAGTAGTTGCCCACTGTCACCACCTTGCCACCCACCAAGTAGCTGACTGATTTTTTTCAAAGAAATGTTCATTGCTAAGAACTCATTATCAATCTGTATCCCTGGACGGTTGGATATATGTTGGTGGAAGTCACTACCAGCATTTGTCATGGGCTATCTGCTCTACCTAACCCCAATAGAGGGGACTCAAGAAAAGCCCATCTTGTCTCCTGAACTCTTAAACCACTTTCAATACTAATTGCTACAAATTGCAAAGCCAAGACTAAGATCAAGCAACTGAAGAGGGTAGAGCACAAAATTTGAGGAGTGACATGATCTCAGGTTTGTCGAAGAGTGGGTCACCACCTAAGAGTGAATACACCTTAATATTATGCCATAGGCATCTTTCTTGACTCATCTTGGTCCTTGTTTCAGCAAGCTCAGTTTTCAGAAATTGATGCTGAGGAAGAATTTGGCTTATAAAGTCGAATTATGTGGGGAAAAAAGGAGAGAAGAGTGAGCAGGGAGAAAACTGAAACTGAAGAACAGTTCTGAAAAAGCCTTGGCCAGCTATACAGGAAATTCTGAGGCAAGTTTGGTCCCCCAGAATCGCTCAGCAGTTGGTAGAGATAGCCAAGTCTTACAGTCCTGCCTTACTCTATCCGTGGCCAAACACCTGTTGGCCCACAAAGATACAATGGTGGTGAAGTGGCTCTTTACAGCTGATCCACATTAGGTCTTACCAGAGCTCACAGCTGTTATTTTGATCCTTCAAGAGTGAAGTGGATGCAGAGAAAATCCCAAAGGAGAAACTAGCTTCTACATGGGTACTTTGGGCACTATATTTTCACAGACTGTCAGACAAGATGTAGATCCACAATCCTGGCAAAGGAAACTCACTTAACAGAGACTATGGTGCTCTCTTACAGAGTTGAGTTGCATCAAGGTTATGTCAGTTCACCTGCCTGGGGCATAACATAGTCTGAAGGGAACTGGATCATCTTCCATGAAACGTCCTGCCTGTCCTGCGTTGATGAACTCTTCTTAGGAGCAACTTCAAAGCAGGAATGGCTGGTAAGCTGGATGCCCTGTATGACACACCAGAGAGTGAGAGTTAATCATCAATTCTGGGGCTATCATATCCCCAAAGATTTTGGTGATCCAGTAAGTTTTGTTATGAAGCTTCTTTTGAAAACACATGAGATATGATCAAAATAAATGATGAATACCTAATTTTTAAAAAGCATTATAGTAAAATGAATATTGCCATTAAACTTCCAGGCACCTTTCCTCACTTCAAACACACTTATCCCACCCTTCTTGCCACTAAAGCATTACTGAAATTTCTCTTTCATGAGTGTCTTTATGAGGTATGAGGACAATACAATGAACCCTGTTGCCACATGCCACTCAGTGTAGGGAAGGTCTATAATATATTACAGTCTGTCCCCTTCCACGTTTTTGACCAGAGTTACATCAAGGCAGCATCAACAATGCAACAAGAGACACTCAGGAAAGAGGACTCACAGAACTGCTCCAGGAAGTACTGAGAATGATGGGATAAGGGGCTCAAAGTGAGAAGGAGTGCCATGAGGGGGGATAATGGCATCACATCATCTAGGGTAATAATTTTTTTTAAATATTTAGGCATTTGCCTCATTTTTCAATCATACTTTGTCTATTTGTTCCAATACTTTTTATGTATCTGAAGGCAACTTGTGCTTTCAATGAATTTCATGGTTGCCTTTGCTTGATTTTATTCTGCAAGAAACAGTAAGTGCGGGAGAGCACACTAGTGAACCAGCTGACACCAGAATACGCAAAGGGCCCTCGTGGATGCCGCTCACGTGTGGCAACTCTGCCCCTCGGTCGAAGACGATCCACTTGGCTGAAGTAAGCGTTCAATCTTTCGTGCCGTGCACCACACCCACTCATATCTGGTGCACAGCTTTAGTTTAGTCTCTTTTCTATTGCTGTAACAGAACACCTGAGTCTGAGCTGGCAACAGTTTGGAAGGTTGGAACTTCCAAGGCCGAGTGGCTACATCTGGCCTTGCTTCACAGCCTCCTTGGAGCTGTAAAAGTAAAAAGGGCTCGGATGTGTAAGAAGAAAGGAAGTGCATTTTTGAGAAGCGAGCTTATTCCTGTGCAAAAGACATAACCTGCTCCTGAGGCTGCCAGTCCCATGAGCCAGACATTTCCTGCTGGACCCCACCCCCTAACACTGTCACCCTTGGGGGATAGATGCCCACACACGAACTTACATTCCCAACAGTCAAACCGCAGCAAACAGTGCATCCAACTCCAGACGTTCCTGCTGCTGACACTCCCTCGCAGTTTACACTTTGGTTTTTGATACACCCCTAAGCAAATTTCATATCTTCTCCAAATGAAGTTTCGGTTTATTGTAGTAAACACGTCAGCCTCTTCTGTGCCCACATCACAGCTTCCTGAGCTTGCTTCAGTGGATGCTCCGGGAGATTCTCTACTACTATTGAAGAATTCAAGGCCACCCAGGGTGAGCTTCACTCACTGGTGCATGCTGAGGACACGCTTCTGTGCACCACTGCTTGCTTAGGTGGCTCATCACAGTGCCTCCTGCAAAGCACTCTCCACAGAAATGTACGAAGCATCCATGGGACGAGACAGTTCATCCACAAAGGACAGCCAGCTTTTCCCCTCAGACACCTTTTGTAGGGCCCAAGCACCCACAGGTGTGCTAAGCATCAGGTGTAGAAGCTGGGCTCCCTCCCAGCAGGCTGGACCCAGCTACCTGCCGCTGCTGCCCGTGCCCGATCTATGAGCACCAAAGGCCAACGTGAAACATCCATGTTCTCCCACCCTTGAGTACACTAAGCGGCTACTTAGTAGCAAATTCATTACAACTGAAGTTCTCCTTTCTAGGGTTCCCTTGAAACAACGCACCTATTTTACGTCTGTAGATGGGAAACAATGGTACAGCACATGACTGTGCCTCTGCTAATGCTCCCAGATGCTAAAGCTGCTGGTTTGTAGAATGCTGGGACAGCTTTAGAGGCATAGCTGAGGGGGCCAGCGCTGGGAGGCAGCTGCAGGAGTGAGGCAGCTGCAGGAGTGAGGCAGCTGCAGGAATGAGGCAGCTGCAGGAATGAGGCAGCTGCAGGAATGAGGCAGCTGCAGGAATGAGGCAGCTGCAGGAGTGAGGCAGCTGCAGGAATGAGGCAGCTGCAGGAATGAGGCAGCTGCAGGAATGAGGCAGCTGCAGGAATGAGGCAGCTGCAGGAATGAGGCAGCTGCAGGAATGAGGCAGCTGCAGGAATGAGGCAGCTGCAGGAATGAGGCGGTCTCTCGCTGGATGCAATGTGCTGTGAGCCACTGCCCGCCACACAGGGAATCTGCAGACGTACAGGCAAAAGAATAGAAGGCAAGGCCTCTGGCATCCTCATGCCCAGTCACACACGTGGGAAAGAATGTTTCAACTCTGGATAATGTTAATACATCATGTCAGCAAATAGACTTTTTTATTTTTAATTTATTTTTTTCCCACAAAAAATGGTATTTTTAAAATAATTTTATTGAGAAACAAATAGCGATGAGAAAGTTTCAAAACCGATTAGTAGGACAGCTTCAATAATTTCTTAATTTTAATTTATTGAAAAACAAATAACAATAAGACAGTATCAAAACTGATGAATAGAACAGTTTCAATAATTAATACATTGTTATCTTCTTAGTGGTTATCTATAGTACAAGAAGCAGACAGGATATCCTGTCCAAACACTATTAGTACAAATCTTTCTACTCATTGAATTAAGCGAAAGTAGCTGTATATCTATACTAACTATTGTGTATATACAAACACAAAATGGTCCTTCCTTTATATCCCCTTTTTTTGTTTAGTCCTCTCAGAGATGGGTATTCCATTGGCATCTAAATACTACAGGTACATGAATTCAGCAAAACAATCCAACACAGTCCAACAGTCCACAATAGTAGTGGGTTATCCGCAGAAGTTATTGACTTGAGCCTTTCACAACTCAGCATATTAATATGGCTTTACTTTATATACCTCATTTTTATACTTTTCTACTGGATGGTTAAGATCAAGATAAAGCAAGACCTATATAACAAGAAATGTAACTTTTGTATTTGATAAGGTCAGTCACATACCCTCAGGATTTATCCTGAAACCTTGTACCTTTGTGGATCCCTTGTCAGTGTCAGCCTTGTGGATGACTCACAGCCATTGCTTGACAAATTTGCTCTCTCTGAAAGCCTCACAGAATGTTTTCTCTCCATTTGACTCTCCTTAGGCATGCCACATCATCAATTACTCCTCCATGGCTGAATAAAATCTCCTTGATCAGAAAATTTGGTATGCAACTGAGTTCCATGATGTTACAGTACAGGTTCTCTCATGTCCTCAGTCTTCACTGACCTTGAAAGCCTAGGGCCAAAATGTTGGCTGACCTTGCAGCCTTTCTTTTTCTCTAATTTTTGATCTGCAAACTTAGGTTGTTAACCTTCCAGAAGAGAAGCTTAATGTTGTTACCCTACAACATAGGCAGTTCGCTTAACATCACTATCTGTCTGAATATCTAACATTTTAGACATAACATGGAACAGGTATTTTCCATCAAGTATTTATTTGTCAACCTTTAAGTCCCTATGCATTATAAAGTAAAAATTTAAAACTATTTTTAAAAATAAGAAAAATAGCTACATATTTTCACACAGAAGTTTAGAAATCTAAGCATTTCCAGCATTGTAGCAGGACAGTGCTGTGACATTTTCTTGTCTCTTCTTCTCATTTATTAGCCCCTTTTTTAAACAAACATTTACTTGAGAGACAGCATGTCAGTAATTAGTATGTCTTGACCAGCAGTATATATTTAGAAGACCAGAATGACAGGCATTCCAAGCATGACCCTACTATTACACAATGCTATCTTCAGTGCAGTTGCTTAATAGTCAGGGTGAGAATCCTACTAATTAACTGCTACTTTCAAAAAGCTGCTGAAGATTCTCAGGATCACTGCCTTACCCCTCTTGTACATATAAATGTATGGCTTTGCCCCGTCATGTTTCCCAGGATTTTTCCTTGCCCTCTCTTCATTGTCTAATCCTCAAGTTCTTGCTTTCCTTTTAATTTCATTATATCTTTCTATTTGTGTTGGTTCTTTGGCGTTCTTACACTGGGGAGACCATATGACATTTACATATGTGGGTCTGGTTATTTCACTTATGAGTATATATTCAAGTGGCATCCACTTAAATATGATAGATTAGACTTTATCATTCTTTATAGCTGAGTAATACTCCATTATATAAAAGTACCACATCTTTTTCATCCATTCCTCAGGTGATGGGCATCTTGGTTGTTTCCAATATTTGGCTATCACAAATTGTGCCTCTATAAACATATATACACATCTATCACTATGATATGATGTTTTCAGTTCCTCTGAGAAAACTCCCAGTAGGGGGATAGCTGGTTTCAATGGCATTTTCAGTCCTAGTTCTTTTAAGCCATCTCCACACTGATTTCTATAATAGTTGCACCAGTCTACATTCCCACCAGCAGTGGAGAAGGGTTTCTTTTTCCCCACAGCCTCTCCAACATTTGTTGTTGGTTGATTCCTCTATGATAGCCATCATTCTGGGGTGAGATGGTATCTCAGAGTTGTTTTAATTTACATTTAATGGATGGCTAGTGATGTGGGGCATTTTTCATGTATTTATTTACTTCTTTAATTTCATCCTCTAAGAAGTGTGTGTTCATCTCGGATGCCCATTTCTAGATTGGGTCTTTAAATTTGGGGGCGCCAATATTTTTTAATTCTGTATAAATCTTAGAGAGCAGACCTTTGGGTGTTTTTTAGTCAAGATTTTTTCCAAATTTGCGGGTGGCCTTTTCACTTTGTTAGTAATTTCTTCTGATTTGTAAAAACTTCTCAATAAGTGGAGGTCCCAGTTGGTAATTCTTTCAAGTGTTATCTGTGTGATTTGATTTTTGTTCATGAACTTTTTGCCTATCCCTGTGTCTTCAAGAGTTTCTCTTACTTTCTCTTCCAGGAGATATAGTGTTTGGTTTTAAAAGGCGAAAGATTTATACAATCTGAAGAGAAACCAGAGTACTAGTGTTTGGTTTTAATGTTTAGGTTTGGCTTTGTCATCACAAAATTCTTCAGTTGTTCTTTGTCATAGCAGTATTTCACTTCTCCATCAAACTTGAAAGAGAGTTTTGCAGGGTATAGTATTCTGGGCTGTAACTTGTTTTCATAGAGGACTTGAAGTACTCTGCTCTGTGCTCTTCTTGCCTTTATGGTTTGTGAAGAAAAGTCTGCCATAATTCTAACGGGTTTTCCTTTAGATGTGATCTGTTTCTTTTCTCTAGTGGCTTTCAGAACATTGTTCTTGTGCTGGATTTCTGGGATCTTGACTATTATATGTCTTGGTGGTTTTCAATTGAGTTGAAGTTATTTGGAGTTCTTACATTTTGATTACCTAAATGTTGGATTGTTTCCTCATGTTTGGGAAGTTTCCTGCTATTATTTCTGCCCATATTCTTTTTATGTCATTTGTATTGACTAGTTCTTTCTCATTGATGCCTCATTAGTCTCATATTGTTCATCTTGGCATCATTTTGCAGGTGACGGATTATTTTTTCCTACATTCCCGTTGTTTTTAAGAGACCCTTTCTCAACTTTTCACTAGCTACACCAGTGTCTCCAAAATGTGAAACACTATCTTCACTTTCACTCAGATGGTTTTGTAAGCTGGTCATTGAATTTTTAAGTTCCTCTATAGCTGTTTGGCTCTCCTTCATGTGATCTATTTCTTTCCTGTATTGCTCATTCAAGGAATTCGTCATTTTTCTAATCTCCTCTATTTTTTATCAGTGACTGCTTGTAAAGCATTTATTAATTCTTTTACTACAAAGATTATTTCTGATCCGATTTCATTTATATGTTTCTGCATTTGATTCTTTAGTTCAGATGCTATTAATTCCGAGATTTCTTTTTTATTTCAGAGGTTATTTCTGACCTGAATTCCTCTATACCTTCCTGCAGTTGTCTCTTTCTGTCAGAGGCCATTGATTCCGACATTTCAGCTGTATGATTCCCAATTCCCTCTGTGCTAGTGTACTTGGCACTTGTTCTGGGTGGGCTTGGGGCCTGAGCTTGCATTTTGCTCCTTCTCTTTCTCATTTTATATAGCACTGTCCTCTGACCTTTGGTGTATAGCTTTTGTGCATTTATAACCTTAGCACCTACTAATATTTGGGTGCAGATCTACACAGTTTGAATTCACCCAGTTGCACCTGGTACAGGTCTGGCTGCTGTGCTGAGCCCCTTCCTGCTGCAGCCCCTGGGAGTGAACCTGTTGTGCCCCTCTGACAAGATGTCCTGCTCCTGGCTTAGCTGAGTGGTTCTTGCCTGTAGTCTGCCTACAGGGACTTCAGCTACTGAGTTTCACCCCAGACCTATATACCAAGCCTGGACTAGGTGTGGAAGGGCCCAGGGGACACAGGGGAGCGAGGAAGCTCTCCCACACACTTGCAGGACCTGGGCTTGGGCAGGGTCTGGAGGTCTGGAGAGGTCCAGAGAGTAGGGCAGAAGGTGTCACTTATACAGTGGGCCTGGGCTGGATCCGGAGGGCAAAAGAAATGGTGTTTTACTTATACCTTTGCAAAGTTAGTAACATGTGACACAGGTTTCTTAGTGACAAATAGCTGATTAGATCTTTTTATAGAGTTATTCTGCCATTGGGGGTGGTAGGTTATGTTTATTACAGGGCAATGAAGTTGGTGCCACTGAGTAGGGGGATGGGAAGAATGTCTGGAAATCAAGGAAATTTACTGGGACAGAGCAATACTTTCACACTCAGGGCAATGGTAAATTAGCAATTGCAGCACCCAGAGAGAAGTAGGTAATTCATAGTTTTACTGCAGAAAGGATCAGCATCTGGGTTATCGCCCTGGGCTAGGCAATGGTAGATGGAACTCAGAGTATCCTCTAGAAGCATCTAGATCACATAGGAGGTGAGAAGAAATATCAGGAAATTACACACACACACATACATACACACACACACACACACACACACCCATCATCTATTGGCCAAACACTAACAGAAGTTGGTGCACAAATATTTTACCCCCTTTGAAGTTTGGGCAGAAACAACTCAGAGGGTTCTAGAGTTGTTCCTAGTGGGATTATGGCCCATTGTCTCACAAAAGTGATTGAGTGGATAAAGCACTTATGGCTTGCTTTTTCTTTTTTCTTTTCTTTTCTTTCCCTTTCCCTTTCTTTCTTACTTTCTTTCCCTATTTTGTACCTCCTCCTCCCTTTGAGTCTGTTCTGCATCCTCTCCCAAGTAACGTATTAACACTTGAATCATTTCTCAGAGTTTATTTTTGGGGAAACCCAAATCAACAATAATACATTTGATTGGTTATGAGACCCAGACTTCCAAGTTACATTTAACATTTCAGAAATCTTGATTAGAGGGCCAGGGAGATGGCTCAGTGGAATAAGTACTTCCACGGCAAGCACAAGGGCCTGAGTTCAATCCCTCATTCCGTGAAACAGAAAGAGAAAGAAGGAAAGAAAGAAAGAAAGAAAGAAAGAAAGAAAGAAAGGAAGGAAGGAAGGAAGGAAGGAAGGAAGGAAGGAAGGAAGGAAGGAAGGAAGGAAAGAAATATTTATAAGGTTCACAGCTAATATTTCTTTTGTTCATGTATTTAGTACAGGGTCTCACTACTCAGATTGAACTCTAGTGATCCTCCTGTCTTCAGGCTCCCAAAGCATTGGGATTACAGGCACACACCACCATGCCCTATCTCAATCCCTGTCTCAGTGCACCCTGGGGGCAGGGCTGGCAAGGCATGCTGCATATTGAACCCTGGTCCCTTTGTCTACCTAAGCAAGAACTTTAATCTGCTGAGCTATCTGGCCAGCTCTTATAAATGATAACTCATAGCTTAATAAACTGCATTTTTTTCTTTTAAAAGTAAAAATGATGGTGCTTGTGTGTGAGAAAACCAAACTGTAAATGAGAGCAAAATAAAAGACAGATAATAGGAAACAGGGAGGTAGAGCTTTTGCAAATGGGAAAGGGACCAAGAGGTGGATAGAGGGGAGGAGGAAGGAGGGAAGAGAAGGGAACATAAAAAGAATCAAGATGCATTTTGCCTGTGAACCAATGCCCCACAAGGAATGCAATCACAATATACTGCAAACATATACTAATAAAAAATAAAGGTGGAAGAAAATGATGCATCTTTCAATCTATAACATGTTCAAGCCAATGAGTCAAAAATCTACTACATATGTCAAAAATTCCCAATAACATCAAGGCAGTTTATGTGAAGAGAGCAAAGGTCTGTACACCCTGACACGTGCTGACGTGGAACAGGAGCTTTCACACTTTGTTTACTTTTAAATGAGCTTGATGGAATATTAACATTCTGTTATACAAACTAGAAGTTATCCAAAGATGTGATGGATGCCGAAGTCCTTCCACAGGACTCTACAGCCTTGAACTATTCAGCACAGCAATTTGTATACAAAGTACGTTAATGAAAGGAATTAAAGTTTTATTCGTGTGTGTGTGTCTGTGCATCTGTGTGTCTGTGTGTCTGTGTTTGTACAAGGGATTGAACTCAGCACCTTGCAGTTCCCAGGCAGGCACTCAAGTGGCTGAACTGCATCCCTGGCCCAATCAAAAGTTTTTTCTTATTTTTCGTTCACCTTCAATTCAACAGAATTAAAAATAATATATAAGCAAAAATGTTGAGCTATTATACCAAGAATGTACTATAAGAATATGAATGATCAAATGCTGTCAAATACCTCCTTTGGAAAGCAGTTGGCAATATATACAGCAAACCAAGTCAAATTCAATGGATAGATTCAATATTGACCTTACGGGGAAATTTGATCAGGTTCTGATCCAATTCAGTGTGCAATCAAAATCATGGAAAGGACTCAGTTCATGAACTGAGACCCTGCTGTAAAACCTAGGGCTGCCACTTCCAGGAATACGCAGGAAAAGATTGCCATAGCTAGTCAGAAAAGTTACTTTTCGTAATATTATCTATAAGAGCAAAGTGTAGGGATTTTCCAACATCCACCAATAAGGAAAGGGAGGCATATTTTAAATGCAGCATATTTTTATTTTTAATAAAGTTTCCCAGACCAGGAACGGTGGTACACATCTGTAATCCTAGCACTGTGGAGGGCTGCCACAGGAGTATCTCAAATTTGAGCCTCACCTAGGCAACTTATGATAGAGCAAGACCTTACCTCAAAGTAAAGCAGAAAAAGGGCTGACAGTGTGGCTTAGTCTGTAGCCTCTGTGTTCAGAGAGAGAGAGAGAGAGAGAGAGAGAACCAAATTTAAAAGAACTAAATCCACCCAAATTAATCTTGATAGGTTCCCAAAACAAGGAGTAAACAGAGAAAGGCATGGCATGACAAGGAGAACAAGGCAGTCTTTACACAAAACCTCACTGTATAAAAAGAGACTAGTACTCATGAATGTACATGTGTATTTAAATACGTTTTAAGAAGCAGACACGGTCCTGAATGCTGTTCCTGCTCCACCCCCAGGATGCGCTGAGCCAGCGGCAGAGTCTGGGCATGGCGGCGCACACCTGTGATCCCAGCACTGGGGAAGCTGAACACAGGAGGATCACTACAGGTCTGAGCTGCATACTGAGACCCTGTACCAAAGACATAAAGTGAAAGAAAAGAAAGGAGAGGAAGGAAGGAAGGAAGGAAGGAAGGAAGGAAGGAAGGAAGGAAGAAAGGAAGGA
>PVKA01045791.1:0-15331 GCA_004027165.1 Ctenomys sociabilis | reverse complement strand
TTTTTTTTTTTTTTTTTTTTTTTTTTTTTTTTTTTTTTTTTTTTTTTTTTTGTCTTTTTGAGACAGGGTCTCACTATGCAGTTCAGGCTGGCCTTAAGCTCACTTTGTAGCTCAGGCTGGTCTCGAACTCACAACAATCCTCCTGCCTCAGCCTCCCGAGTGCTGGGATTACAGGCCTGCGCCACCACGCCCGGCTCTTGAATTCATATCTTGACTGCTTGACTGTTTCGGAGATAGAAATTGTGGGTGGTAGTTGAGTTAGACTGAGGCTCGAAGGGAGAGAGGCTTTCGCCCCCCCCCCCAACTTGCATCCTGACAAGAGGAAGGGGGCAGAACTTAAGGGTGGCAGTCAGGACCAGAGGAGGGGGCCGAGTGTTCTGGGAGCCGCTGCAGGGCCACCATGCCAGCACCCCCCAGAGCCCCACAACTTCCTGGCAGAGCCCATGGGGGAGAAGCCTGGCTGGAGAAGTGCAGGACCCGGGGCCCAGGTGCAGGGCCCTTAGGTGCCTATGGGCTGCGATGGGCTTGTGGGGTACACAGAGAAGACGAGCACACATGCACACCAGCCCAGGCCAGCCTGGGGCACCCCAAGGGTCCCCACCTTTCCTGTCCCCCATGGGAGCCAGGAAAGGCTGGGGGTAGGAAGAAGAGGGCAAAGAGAAGGCAGAGAGGAGGAGGAGGAAGAGGAAGAGGACAGGAAGGAGGAGAGGGAGGAGGGGGAGGAGGAGCCCCAGGTGTGCAGCGAGGCCCTGGGAGGTCTCAGGACTGTGCAGCCAGCTCCAAATCAGCCTGAGGCTCCGGGGAAAATCAACAGCACCGCTGTTGAGTGACCTGGGACTTCAGCCTTCAGAGTCTGGGAATGCATTTCCAAGCCTTGGCCACCCAGTGTGGCACTGGGCCGGCACAGCTACGCAGCAGTGGTAACAATGGCAGCTGCTCGGGGGGTGACCCGCGGGAGGGTTCCGCTTCGGATCTCCTATGCCAACACAGAATTGGAATTTGCAGAGCACTTTTCTTTTCTTTTGTTTTTCAGGCAGGATCTCACTATGTAGCCCAGAGTGGCCTTGAACTCACAGCAATCCTCCTGCCTCAGCCTCCCACGTGCTGAGCTTATAGGTATGGGCCGCCATGTCTGGCTGTACAGAAGACTTTTTGAGGGGGCAGGCACCGGGAATCAAACTCAGGACCTCACAGGGTGCCAGGCAGGCGCTGCGCCACAGAGCTAAATCTCCAGCCCACAGGGGTTCGATCCCAGGCCTGCCATGCTGGCCTGGCCCCCATGGCAAACTGAGACAGCAGTTGAGGCTGAGTATGGTGATGCATGCAGTACAAGTCTGATCTAGTAGTGAGACCTTGAACACCTGATAGCCCCCTCCCTAAAATACAAGAAAAAAAAATTGCCCAGCCCAAAGAACACTTCTAGAGGCATTGTCTGTCATGCTTGGGACCCGGACAGTCTCCAAATGCTCATGTGGTGAAGGTTTGGGCCAATGGGAGAAAAAAGACCGGCTCTTGGGTGGATTCACAAACGGGTAGCATCAGTGAAAGGCAATAGCGACTCAGGGTGGGGCCTTCTGCAAAGGGTTGGGTCACGGGACGGGACCTGGGGGCTCTGTCTGTTCCACAGCCTCCCCTCGCTGCTCCCTGGACGCCGTGAGCAGATAGCCTGTTCTGAGGTTCTTCCCTTGCTACATCTAAAAGCAACGGAAAGGGGCGGGGGTGTATAGCTCAGCGGCATGAGCACCTGCCTGGCAGGGACAAGGTCCTGAGTTCAATCCCTGGTACCTAAACAAATAAATAAATAAATCTATGTGGCGCAGCCAGCCTACCATGGGGCGCTCCTTTCCCCAGAAGTCCTGAGACATAGCTGCCCCACTCCTGCAGGCGGAAGCCCAGAAGTCCAGTCTGGCCATAGTTTCAGGGCCTTCGGCTGTGTTCGGCGGGTCCTAAGGCAGAAACATCACGGTGAAGGAGCGGGGGGGGGGTTTGGGGGGGCATAGGTGGTACCCAGAAAGGGGGCTCGGGCCCGGAGGAGCCCCCTCCCCCACGGCACACCAGAAGCGGGCCTCCTAACCTGCTGTCCCAAGTTGACACAAGCAAGCTTAGCCCCCACGCTCCTTCGCGCTGTTGAGCTCAGGCACTCTGTCTCAGCAATGGAGTGCCAGCTGACGCTTTCCCCTCTGGTGCCTCACACAGATCCCCATTTTATAGATGAGGAAGCCAAGTTCATGGACTCCGAACAATTTTCATTGGCCAAGGTCCTGCCAGTTGAACCTGGGAACTGTTTCCAAAATGACATCATTTCTAAACCTTTAATTTATTTATTTATTTTTTGGCAGAACTGGAGATTGAACTCAGGCCCTTGCGTTTGTCAGGGAAGCGCTTATTCCACTGAGCCATCTCCCCGGCCCAGAATGACATCATTTCTGATATCATCATCAGACGTTGCTAATGACATATTTTCACTCAAAATGCTCAGCCTTTCTGCTGTACAAAATGCTCTGAGAAGGTAGGTGTGGTGGCGCATGCCTGTAATCCCAGCATTTGGGAGGCTGAGGCAGGAGGATTGATTACCATGAATTTGAGACCAGCCTGGGCAACACACAGAGTTCAGGGCCAGCCTAAACTAGATAGAGAGACTCTGTCTCTGACAAAAGCCCTAGGAGACACTGAGATGTTCCAGAGGTTGTTCATGGGCCACCTGTCTGAGACTTTTGTTTCTCTACCTGGTCCATACCAACTCCAGATGTCCCCTGGTAGCCTTGAAAGCAGGCAGTTCCTGTGTAGCATTCAGCTACTGTCCATCCCCAGGCCTTGTTCCTGCTGGCAAATCCATTTTTAAGATAAACCCTGTAATTACTTATACAGAGAACAATTATATAGCAGGACACTGCCATCTGTGGAGAGAGATTTAAGACACAGCAAAGCCCTTAGTAACAGACACCCATGTGACTTTTTTTTTTTTTTTTTTTTTTTTTTTTTTGTCTTTTTGAGACAGGGTCTCACTATGCAGTTCAGGCTGGCCTCTAACTCACTTTGTAGCTCAGGCTGGTCTCGAACTCACAACAATCCTCCTGCCTCAGCCTCCCGAGTGCTGGGATTACAGGCATGCGCCACCATGCCCAGCCCATGTGACATTTAAATCAGAATTTAGTACTCTGTGTTGAAAAGGTTAAGAGGGGCCGGTGAGATAGCTCAGCAGACTAAACACCCGCTTATGTGAGCGCAGGAACTAGGGTTTGATTCCAGGCACCACCACATGCGGCGCTGGCCCCACGCTGGGCGCCCTGAGCCGGCCACTGAAACCAGCTGTGGTAGCTCACATCTGTAATCCTAGGGCTGGGGAGGCTGAAAACAGGATCACTACAAGCCCAAGCTGTGCAGTGAGACCCTGTACCAAATACATTAAAAATAAAAGAAAAAGGGGCCAGGGAGATGGATCAGTGGAATAAGTGCTTCCTTGGCAAGGGTCTGAGTTCAATCCCCGGTTCTGCCAAAAAAGGGGGGGTGGGCCGGGGTGATGGCTCAGTAGAATAATCGTTTGTCTGGCAAATGCAAGGGCCTGAGTTCAATCCTCGGTTCCGCAAAAAAGAAAAAAAGGTTAAGAACTTTGCTTTCACTACTGATGTTCCTACTCATCAACTGCACTGGAAAGATTTGGAAGCCAGGCGTTGCAGCACATAGCTATCATGCTGGCAGCCTCAAAGGCTGAGACAGGAAGGTTGCAAGTTCAAGCAATAATAAAGGATGCAGATGGAGCCCAGTGTGGAAGCCCTGGGTTCCAACCCCCATACTGGGGGAAAAACCATACAATATTCTATGGGAAAATGCTTCACCATGTTCTAACACATCAGTGACTTGGGCTTTTTTCCACTCAACAGCTCCTGGACCAAACCTTCAAAACTTCCTAAAGGTAAAAAGGAAAAATCTGTGAAAAATTCAGCAGTAGCTCACAAATTAAAAATAATTTCATTCTTAGGTGTCACCCAGGAAAATGAAAGTATCATTCCATAGTATGCAAAAGTTCCTAACAGCTTTATTAAAATCAGCAAAGACAAAAATAAATAACCATAAGTAATGGATGAACTGTGTTGGTCCACACGATGGAGTATAGTTTAACAATAAAAGGTAATGAGGGCCGGGGGTAGTGGCTCATGCCTGTAATCCCAGCACTAGGGAGGCTGAGACAGGAGGATTGTTGTGAGTTCGAGACCAGCCTGAGCTATAAATGAGCTTAAGGCCAGCCTGAACTGCATAGTGAGACCCTGTCTCAAAAAGACGAAAAATAAAAATAAAAGGTAATGACCAGCCCCAAGTAATGGCGTACCCCTGTCGTCCCAGCTACTTGGGAAGCTAAAACAGGAGGACCTCTGTCTTAAAAAATAAAAAGGGCTTGGGATGTAGCTTAGTACAATGCTGTGGGTACAATCGAGAAAGCTAAGAAACACTGGTGTGGTCGCACACGACTGTAATCCCAGCACTCGGGAGGCTGAACATGAGCTACAAATTGAGCTCAATACCAGCCTGAACTGCACAGCGAGGCTCTGTCTCAAAAAGACAAAAAAGAGGGGCAGGCAAAGACATAGACACCTAATATGCAGTATAATAAAAATAAATGTATGTGATGCATTAAAATGAGTGAATAAATAATGAGTGATCCTTAGCTCGTCGTCCTAGTTCCCAGGTCCAGGCCGTGAGCGACCTTCTCGCCTCTGTCGCGCTCCCTCTGCCGGTGAGTGGCTCACTGCATATCGAGCTCTAGACAGACAGCCTTTGCCAAGACAGCCTTTGCGGAAGTCATTCGCACTGCTGTCTGGGGAATGGAGTCTTCTGGGGGACTCGTCTGTGTTTCCGTCAGCCCTGACGGCAATAGGAAGTACGTCACCAAATTTCCCTCGTCGCCCAAGGGACAGCTAAAGTGGTATGGCATACCGGGAGTAGTAGTCTTTTTAATAGCTGGTTTCGGCTGTGACCAGCCACAATTGGACCCGCAATTCCCATCATGCACTGTGCTCACGGCTCCTGAGGCTGGTCCCGATGCATTTCGGGAAGTGTAGTCCACAGCTCCTACTGCTCTTCGTGTACCTTGCGGAATTGGCCGGCGCAAAGGACGCCATCTCCCGGCATCCCCAAGTACCCCCTACGGGCGTCAGGTCGCGGCGGCCATTTTGTTCCGCCCGGAGTGCCCCTAAGATGGCGGCAAGGGAGACAGTGAAGGTTGTTACCTGCTCCTCCGGGCTGTAACTGCCGGCTCCCCGTCCCCCCGCAGCCGGCCCATGGCCTGACGGCGGCCCAGACCATGGACCTCCACACCGCCGTGTACAATGCCGCTCACGACGGCAAGCTGCAGTTGCTCCAAAAGCTGCTCAGCGGCCGGAGCCGGGAGGAGCTGGAGGAGCTGATGGGCGAGGTGGCGACTGGGGGGACGCCGCTGCTCATCGCCGCCCGCTACGGCCACCTGGACGTCGTGGAGTACCTGGTGGACCGGTGCGGCGCGAGCGTGGAGGCCGGCGGCTCGGTGCACTTTGATGGAGAGACCATCGAGGGTGCGCCGCCGCTGTGGGCCGCCTCGGCCGCCGGCCACCTGGACGTGGTGCGGAGCCTGCTGCAGCGCGGGGCCTCGGTGAACCGCACCACGCGCACTAACTCCACGCCCTTGCGCGCCGCCTGCTTCGACGGCCACCTGGAGGTGGTGCGCTACCTGGTGGGCGAGCACCAGGCCGACCTGGAGGTCGCCAACAGGCATGGCCATACGTGCCTCATGATCTCGTGCTACAAGGGCCACCGCGAGATCGCGCGCTACCTGCTGGAGCAGGGCGCCCAGGTGAACCGGCGAAGCGCCAAGGGCAACACGGCCCTGCATGACTGCGCCGAGTCTGGCAGCCTGGAGATCCTGCAGTTGCTGCTGGGCTGCAACGCCCGCATGGAACGCGACGGCTATGGCATGACGCCCCTGCTAGCGGCCAGCGTGACCGGCCACACTAACATCGTGGAATACCTGATCCAGGAGCAGCCAGGTGAGAAGTCGCGCGCAAGGTCACCCCAGGAAGGCTGCTCCACCAGCCAGGACGGCCCCTCCGCAGAGGAGCAAGTCAACAGCGAATCCTACGAAAGCTGCTGCCCCACCAGCAGGGAGGCTGCCGTAGAAGCCTTGGAGTTGCTGGGAGCCACCTACGTGGATAAGAAGCGCGATCTGCTGGGGGCCCTTAAGCACTGGAGACGTGCCATGGAGCTGCGGCACCAAGGGGGCGAGTATTTGCCCAAACCCGAGCCTCAGCAGCTGGTCCTGGCCTATGACTATTCTAGGGAAGTGAACACCTCGCAAGAGTTGGAAGCGCTGATCACAGACCCGGATGAGATGCGAATGCAGGCCCTGCTCATCCGAGAGCGCATCCTGGGCCCCTCACACCCGGACACATCCTATTACATCCGCTATCGGGGCGCGGTGTACGCCGACTCCGGCAACTTCGAGCGCTGCATCCGCCTGTGGAAGTATGCCCTAGACATGCAGCAAACCAACCTGGAGCCCCTGAGCCCCATGACCGCCAGCAGCTTCCTGTCCTTTGCTGAACTCTTCTCCTATGTGCTGCAGGATCGGGCTGCCAAGGGCAGCCAGGGCACACAGATCAGCTTCACAGATCTCATGGGGGTGCTCACCAAAGGGGTACGGGAGGTAGAACGCGCCCTGCAGCTGCCCAAGGAGCCCGGAGATTCGGCCCAGTTCACCAAGGCGCTGGCCATCATCCTGCACCTCCTCTATCTGCTGGGGAAGGTGGAGTGCAGCCCCAGCCAGGAGCACCTGAAGCACCAGACTGTCTACCGCCTGCTCAAGTGCGCGCCCCGTGGCCGCAACGGCTTTACACCTCTGCACATGGCGGTGGACAAGGAGACCACCAACGTGGGCCGCTACCGTGTGGGCACCTTCCCCTCACTGCATGTGGTCAGAGTGCTGCTGGACTGCGGGGCCGACCCTGACAGCAGGGACTTTGACAACAACACACCGCTGCACATTGCAGCCCAGAACAACTGCCCGGCCATCATGAGCGCCCTGATTGAGGCCGGAGCCCACATGGACGCCACCAACGCCTTCAAGAAGACAGCCTACGAGCTGCTTGACGAGAAGCTGCTCGCCAGGAGCTCCATGCAGCCTTTCAACTATGTCACCCTGCAGTGCCTGGCCGCCCGCGCCCTGGACAGAAACAAGATCCCCTACAAAGGCTTCATCCCAGAGGAGCTAGAGGCATTCATCGAGCTGCACTGACCACCTCGCCCTGCCTAGAGGGGAGAGAAGGGTGGGCGGGCTGCAGATGCTGGAGAACCTGCCTCCTGGCTCCTCCACCTGTGCAGGGGGCAGAGCCCAGCCAAGCTGTTCCCATGGAAGCCTTCAGGGTCCTGTGCTGAGAAGCGTTGCTCAGGGAGCCCAGCCACCCACCAACGTCCCTGCAGGAAAGAAGATTCGGCCCCCCACGCCTTCGCCTGGATATGGGAGGAGCTGTTACCTCAGGCTGGAGACATGGGCTGGCCAACAGCTGGTGCCCACATGCCTGTGTCCAGGTACCAGCACAGTCTTAGGACCAGGTCTCTAGAAGTTGGGAAGTCCAGAAGCAGGGCCACTCTGCAGTCTCCCGGCACTGTCACACCTTGGGCCCCTGCCCCCCAACTCATGTGCAGCTGGTTTCATGTTTACTTAGTGAGCGGGCAGCTTACTGGCCTGCACATGCGCTCTGAGAGATTGCTGTCTTTTATTTCTCTTAGGAATCTTGCCACACTCGTTCATGTCAGGGCCTGAGAGTTTTTCAGCAGCGAGGTTACCCATGGTGGCAAGGACTTGGTGAGTGAGGTCAGGGGTCACCACAGTGCTGGCACAAGGGCACAGCTGTGTGTCTGCACAGGCCTTCCAGCCTCACCAGGAAGGAGTCGGGCATCTGAGGACTGGCAGCAGAGCTTCACAGGTCTGCTGTCCTGCGTGGTTCCCGTGGGTCTGCTCATCACTGTCTGAGAGACAATGACAGGCTTGTTGGAAACCCCAGACCTGTCACTGTGGGTGCCTGGACAGGTGGCTTTGCCAAGCCCTCACCTGCTTCGGGGACCTGAGCCCAGGACTTCTGAGAAAGGCGCAGGGACAGCACACTCAGCTAGGCTGCAGGCGTCCGGCTCCACAGAGCCAAAGGCAAAAGCAAGAGTGAGCGGAGGTCGGAGGCCGGGCTGCAGGCTCATCTTTGCCGTCCCTCTGGGTGGTGGGTGTAGGAGGACCCGCCCCATGCCTTCACCCCAGGAGCAAGGTCAGCAGCGCCCGCTCCTCCCAGGGTCACGAAGGCCTCAGAAGCCACTGAGGGCCCCAGACACAGGCCTGTGGAGGAGGCTAGGTGTAGATTTGCAGTGTTCGCTAGGAAATTACGCTGAGACAGGCTTCAGACTTCCCAGGAGGAGGCGCCACTCCTGGCCTTCCAGAGCGCAGCAGGGAGCCGAGAGCTGCGGTCTCCCAGCTATGTTGTGGCATTAAAAGGAATTACTGGAAGAGAGCTGCCTGGTGTTTCTTGGGGCTGGGAGGGCTGCTGTGTGCGGTTTGAAAGCCCTGGGTAGGACGGGGCTGCTGCTGCTCAGTGAGTCCCGACCCGTGGGCCCTGCAGTCCATCCCCAGATCACCACGAGCAGCCGGTGCGGTGCCACACCCACCAGCCCAGTGCTCAGGAGCCTGGGCAGGGGGATCGCGGCGAGTTCCAGGCCAGCCTACCCTGCGCAGTGAGAGAGACCCTGTGTCACACCAGTTTGGAGCAGTGCTTCAGGCTGGGGCTGCCATGCCCCAGTCTGAAGGGGGTGGTGGGTGGGAGCCCTGGTGGGGGGAGGTCAGAATGGGGTGCTTGACACAAACCTGGGGCCCCAGGAAGCCAGGGTAGGGCTGGAGGGAGGCCGCCGAGCTGAGCTGACAGCTCCTGCCTCCGGCTGCTGCTGCCCAGCAACAGGGCTTGCTGAGGCTGGTGGTCACATCTGCCGCAGAGGGACTGAGGGCTCTTGGGTCTTTGGGGTTTGCTGTCTCCTAGTTCTTTGGGGGCCAGGCAGCTGCCAGTAGGTGACACTCAGCGGTCTTGTGATCACCTCATCTAGTGCGAAGGAGCAGACCTCCCCCACTCCTCGTCTGACTGCAGTGCTGAGCGTTTGTACTAGGGCTGAATCCAAGGCGCCCCTGCTGCACCACCTCCCAGGCCCTATGGATTGATGGAGGCAGGCAGCATCACACTGTGCGGCCCAGGCCGGCCTGGAACTCTGCAATCTCCTGCCTCAGCCTCCCCGGTGCTGGGATGACAGGCATGTCCCACCTGACCAGCTTTTATCTTTTGAGTCAGGGTCTCTTGTCCAGTCCGGTTTGATATTGTCCTCCAGCCTCAGCCTCCCCTCCGCTGCTGCGCCCCTGCGCCTCCTCCCAGCGGGCTCTGCCCCAGAAGGCCAGCTTTTGCCTTGCAGCTCTGTGAGTTGCTGACCCGGGACTGCAGCCAGAGTCGCCGAGGGTCAGTCACGCAGCTGTGGCTGACCACCCGTTTCCTGGGCTCTCTTCAGACCTCGCCTCATCCAGCGGGAGAGACCTCAGCCCCTTTGGGCAGGATCCTCCTAAGGTTCTGATTGCACAGACCTGGGTTCCCTCCAGCTGATTATCAACCAAGGCTGGGCAGTGCTGATTGGCTTAGCTATGTAGGGGGCCTTGGGGCCCTATTAACATGAGAGAATAAATGTGCACAACTATCCCAGCTATTGGGGAGGCCGGGGCAGGAGGGTTGCAAGTTTGAGCCCAGCATGGGCGACTTAGCAAGACTCTCAAAAAGGGCTGATAGGCAGCTCAGTATGGAAGTCTGGGTTGGATCCATAATCCACTGAAAAAACAAAATCACATTAAAATTAGTATTTGAGATTTATCAGGGAAGAAAATTGCTGAGGTGACAAGGCCACACAGCTGGGGTGCTGACTAGGGCATCTGTAAGTTGCAAACAGCCCAGACAGGACTGGTGGGACAGTGGCTCTGCCTGTCACATGGACAAACAGGAGGCTGAGGCAGGAGGATAGCTGCGAGTTTGAGGCCAGCCTGGACTGCTTAGTGAGGCTGTTTCAAAAGCACACCAGTTAGAGTGGGGCTGGGCATTCAGCCTGGGACTGCAGGAGGGGCCGCACTGGCCAGGATCTCCCCACTGACAGGTGAGCACTGTTTACAGGGCTGTATCCCTCGGCTGGAGTTAAAGATAGCCCAACTGAGTCATATCCCTGATGGGGCTGGGGACAGAGCGGTGACCGCCCAGGACAGCTGGAGCTTTGGACCTGTGCCCTGCCAGCAAGGGGGTGGTGGGTGGGAGCCCTGGTGGGGGGAGGTCAGAGAACCTGGAGACAGGTGGTGAGGCCCGGCCAGCCTGGTGGGAAAGTGTCCTCTCCAAGGCTGGTGCCTGGGCTGCACTCAGCACAGAGCCTGGCCCTGGCCTCACCCCTCCCTAGTCGTGCCTAGCGGTGGTCCTGATAAAAGTGACAAGTCACATCCAGGAGGCCCTCTGGGGTCCCCGGCCACCCAGCTGTAGCACAGCTGTGCTCCGTGTCCTAGCGCTCTGCGTCTCTGTCATGCTCTCCCCGTACATCCCCAGCCTTTTTAAAATTTTCAGACAGGGTTCCCCTAAGTTGCTGTGTAGCCCAGGGCATGTGATCCTCCTGCTGCAGCCTCCCTCAAGGCTGAGGTTTCAGGCAGGCACCACCACACCTGACTTAAAGCCTATTTAAGAATATTGAGGGCCAGGGAGATAGCTCAGTAGAGTAATGATTGCCTGGCAAACGTTGGGTCCTGAGTTCAATCCCCTATACCGCTAAAAAAAAAAAAAAAAAAAATACAGTATTGAATGGCAGGGCTGGTGAGATAGCTGAAAGAACTAAGCACCTGCTTAGGCAAGCACAAGGACCCAGGTTCAATCCCCAGCACCACATGCTGGGCTAGCCATAAGACTGAGTGTGGTGGTGCACGCCTGTAATCCCAGCACTGGAGAGGCTGAAAACAGGAGGATCACTATGAGTCCAAGCTGTGTAGTGAGACCCTGTACCAAGGACATTTAAAAAAAAGGAAAGTATTAAGTGGCACGTGGGAAGGAAGCAGCCAGGTGCTGAGGACAGGGACAGAAGGGTGGGCCAGGGCTAGGGAGGGCCCTGATGCTGGGGTGCAGGGGCTGCCGGGCTACACCTCTGGAGGGGAAAATACCCTTCTGCCTCCTTGGGAAAGGAAACCACAACCTTCTCCCACAGCTATAATAAGGCCTGGATTGCAACACAGGTTAAAAATAAAAAGTTCACTGCCCAGGGCATTCAGGGATGACAGCTGTGGCCAGGCAAGCCCCAGGCCACAGGAGGCACCATGTGTCTGGAGAGGTAAGGGGGACTTGCTGTGTGACCTCAGGCAGTAGTTTACCCTCTCTGGGCTCTAGTCCTGGCCAGGGAATAAAAAGTGCGAGGTTCCACCTCCAGCCTGAAGGTGACCTTGGAAGACAGTGCCAAGCCTGGGACTCGGTTTCCTGCCTTGTAAAATGGTCCAAAGAGCACCAGAGTGGCTTGTGAGTGGGGCCTCCATGGTGCGGGTCAGCCAAGCATGACAGTACACCTTATCTCAGCACTCAGGAGGCTGAGGCAGGAGGATTGTCAGGAGTTTGAGGTCAGCTTGGGCTACATAGTGAGTTCAAGGGCAGCCTGAAATACATAGTGAGACCCTAGCTCCAAAAAACAGTAGTTAAAACAATTTTTAAAATTTATTTATGTATGTATTTATTTATTTATTTATTGTCTTTTTGTCTTTTTGAGACAAGGTCTCACTATGCA
Organism: Ctenomys sociabilis; assembly: GCA_004027165.1. Classification (NCBI taxonomy): domain Eukaryota; kingdom Metazoa; phylum Chordata; class Mammalia; order Rodentia; family Ctenomyidae; genus Ctenomys; species Ctenomys sociabilis. The sequence continues at coordinate 3,499 of PVKA01045791.1, read as the reverse complement.
GTTCAGGCTGGCCTTAAGCTCATTTTGTAGCTCAGGCTGGTCTCAAACTCACAACAATCCTCCTGTCTCAGCCTCTTGAGTGCTGGGATTACAGGCCTGCGCCACCACACCCGGCTAAAACAATTTTAAATGAAGGGTCGAGGAAATGGCTCAGTGGAATAAGCGCTTCCCTGGCAAGCACAGGGGGCTTGAGTTCAATCTCCGATTCCGCCAAAAAAAAAAAAAAAAAAAAAGAATGCCTGGGATCCTCAGGCTGAAGTTGGGGCAGGAAAGGGGCTTTGGTGCGGCCCAGAAGGCGACCCTTTTCCTGATCCCTGAAGCCCAGGATTGGGCCCCGGGAGAGATCTGCTTACCCCAAAGGAGCAGGAAGGCTGGAAACCGCTGTGCGCGCCTCCTCCTAGTGGCGATATCTGCGTATTGCAGCACCTCTGCTTCCAACAGTAAGAATGTACCACCCTCGGGCCTTGCGCGACAGAAGTCCTGTACCCTTGCTGACGGCGCTGGCTCATCTCAGCCCCTCAGAGGCCCCCAAGCCCCCCCACTGCCACCTGGGGAGGGCAGGGCACGGGACTCTCATCACCCACATTTCCCACCCGGGACCTCACCTACAGCTGCCAGCTCTCCCCCGTGTCTCCCCTTGTGTGAGGACCCGGGACATCACCCTGGCGTGCCGTAGGGGCTCACCGTGCACTACAATGAGAGTGAACGAACGAAGGGGAGATCTGCCAGCTGCAGAAGGGAACAGTCAAGAAGAGAGTTTAGCAAGATGGCGCACGCCTGTGATCCCAGCACTCTGGGAGGCTAAGTTCTGGCCCAGCCTGGACCACCTAAGAAATTAGACTCTGTCTCAAAATGAATTTTTAAAATGTTGGGCTGGGAAAACAGCTACGTAGAAGAAGCGCTTGTCTGGCAAGCACAGAGGCCTGAGTTCAATCCTCGGTTCTATAAAAAATAAATAAATAAAAAGGTAAATTGCCTGGGGATGGAGCACAGGGCCCAAGCCCTGGTTTCAATTCACTAGTGGAAAAACACATTTGCACATGCCCTCACAGTGGAGCGTTTGGTGTGCCTGGCTCTCGGGCTGCAGAGGAAGAGAAAGCCCTCCCCTCCCCAGGGAAGCAGGTGGGCACAGCGTGGGTGACTCATGAGTGACTCTAGTTTGTCGCAAACTGTGAATGCCAGAGGAACGCCGGGCAGCCCTGGGGAATTCCGATTGGCGTGATTTTAAGTGACTCTTCAATCGGGTGTCCAGAGAAACTTCGTTACAGGAAGGAAGGGAAGGAGCCCCGGAGACTTCCGGGAGGACACAAGGGGCGGGGAGGGTGGGGGGGTGGGGGGCGGAGCAGAAATGACGGACCCCACCCCGCGCGGCACCCGCGGCAACCTTAGGAGGATTTTTTTTCTTTTTCAGGACCGGGGATTGAACTCAGGTCCTCGCACTTGCCAGGGAAGCGCTTATTCTACTGAGCCACGCGGGCTGCTCGGGCGGAGCCAGGAGGCCCGGCGCGGCCTGAGCGTCCTCCTGTCCCCGGCGGGCTTTCGCCTCCCCGCCGAGGCCCAACCGCAGGTCACGCTGGCCCTGAGACGGCCGAGGGAGTCGCGCTGTGCCTCGCGTGCTTCCGTTTGTGAAGAGCAACCTCAGTTTCTTTTCTTTTTTTCTGAGGCTGCTTGGCGCCGAGGGACGCCCCTGGGAGCCCCCGTCCCCACCCCACCCGGGCGGGACCCACTGGGGCTGCTGGGTGACCGTGTGGCCGCCAGGGGGCGCGGGGCTGCGGGGCCCATCGCTGCTCCTGGGTTTTGGGGCCCTCTTTGTTTTAATTTGGGGATTTTGGGGTTTTTTTTTTTTCTGTGTTGTTTGTGTTTTCATTTATGTATTTGGTACAGGGTCTCACTCCACAGCTCAGACTCCTAGAGATCTTCCTGTTTTCAGCCTCCCCAGCGCTGGGATTACAGGCCTATGCCACCATGCCCCAACTTTGGGCTCAGTGCACCCTGGGAGCGGGGCCGGGGATTGAACCCTGATCCCTGAGCCTGCTAAAGCAGGCACTTAGTCTGCAGCTGGCCTCTGCTTTTTTTTTTTTTTTTTGAGACAAGGGTTTGGTTTTGTGTGTGTGTGTGTGCAAGTGTGTGTGTGTTTTGCAGTAGAGTCTCACTCAAGGCCCAGGCTGGCTCCTCCTACACCAGCCTCTTGAGTTCGAGGACCGCAGGCAAGCACCACCACTGTGTCAACTATCAGCTTGGTTTCCCGTCCCAGAACCTTCGCATCCCATCCCAATGATGGTGATCAAGGGTCCCCTTGGGTTCCCACAGTGCTGATCACCTCTGTACCCGCTGGGCATGGCTGTCTGCTGCACACAGCAGGCACTCAATAACGGTTGGTCTGAAGAGTGGGCACTTGTACAGTGCTAACAACGTACTCTGGTTGAAGCTGGGTTCTGAGATACTCAGAGAGCCAGAGATATCTGCCCCCTACCCTCGGGGCATGCCCTGTGCTGTGAGAAACCTTTATGTAATAGATAGGCAACTGACCCCACACTGGGAGGCTGAAGCAGGAGGATCTCACATCAGCCCTCAGCCCTTCACGGCTCCCACCTGTCTGAGCCAAAGCCCAGGTCCTCCTATAGCCCACAGGGCCCTGCATGGCCAGACTGCTGTCCCCTTTCCAGCTCCCGGCTCCCTTTCTGCCCCATCCCTTCCCCTCTAGCCTCAGGGCTGAAAGTGAATCAGACCAGTTTTCATCTGCACCCATGGCCTAGTCATACAGTAGCTGCTTAATAAATGCTGGTTAAGCCACCACACTCCAGAATCAAATCGTCACGCCTCTGTTTGCCAGATGTCACTTCAGAGAGCCACTGGAAGAGCCAGGACTGTGGCGCAGCGTCAGTCAGTCACGGATGAAAACAGGAAGCATTCTAGGCCTGTCCTGGGGCACGGCAATGGATAGAAGGGCCTTGATCACAGAGCTCTAGGCAAAGTCCTATCCCACCCGCCAGGAGCCTCTTCCTTTCCTTCCTGGAAGTGTTTTCATCCTGCACACTCAACTTCTAATCTAGAGGGCGGTGGGGACTGGCATTCACTTTTTTGGGCTTCTGTTTCTCTCATCTGAAAAATAGGCTCGGATTCACAGCACTTGTCTTGTGGGACCATTTAGAGCACAGAAAGGTGTTTACACGTTGAAGCCTCCTCAAGAGGAGATCCCTAAGGGCCGGCCAAAGAGGCCAGGGGTTCCATCCCAGGGTCTGCTGTACCAACTCCACGCCCAGGGCGCACTGAGCCAGTGATCAAGACTGAGTATAGGGGCTCGCGCCTGTAATCCCAGCTCTTGGGAGGCTGTAAACGGTATATCACCACTAGTCCGATCTAGCAGTGAGACCCTGAACACCCTGTAGACCTTTCCTTAAAAATACACACACAGGGGCTGGGGAGATGGCTTAGTGGGAGAAGTACTTCCCTGGCAAGCGCAAGGGCCTGAGTTCAATCCCTGGTTCCACCAACAAAA
>PVKA01045790.1:0-15293 GCA_004027165.1 Ctenomys sociabilis | reverse complement strand
CACATTCTGTTCCTTATCACATCCATCCATCCATCACCTTTCCATCCACCCATCGGTACAGCACTCTCTCTCCCTCCTTCCTTCCCTCACTCTCTCTGTGTGTCTCTGTCTTTCTGTCTTTCTGTCTCTCTTTCTCTCTGTATCTCTCTCTCTCTCTCTCTCTCTCTCTCTCTCTCTCTCTCTCTCTCTCTCTCTCTCTGTCTCTCGCCTCTCTGCCCTCCCTCAGGGAAAAATAATCCTTTCTTCCCCAAAATTGTGAGATTTGAAGCAAAGCATTACACTTTTTTCTTGCTTATCTTATTCTTTAATCTATTTTAATTTTAATCTATGAGAAAATGCTTAAGTGATTTCCCCCATTGATGGTGCCAGTGATTTAACTCAGGGGCCTGGAACATGCTGGTTAGGGACTCTACCACTAAGCTATACCCCTAATCCTTCTTAATTCTTTTTTAGAATAAAAAGCAATTATTTCACAGCTCAGCAGCACAAATGCCTGCTTGAGTTCAATCTCTGGTACAAAACAAAATTTAAAAAAAGGCCACAAACAAAATTTACCCTTTCTGAACAGAAATTGGTAACCCTTGAATAAAATGGTTTGGTACCAGAAAAAGCTGAAATTTTAACTTGGCATTATTGTTTTCACTATAAACAAACAAACAAAAAATCTATATGAAGATTATCCCTAGGCAAGTTAGAGTAGACAAAGGTTAAGCAAGAGGCACATAAGAACTTTCATACATATTTGCTATGTCTTTTGCTTAAACTGGTCAATTGATGCAGTTTATTCTTTGTACCTTACCCATAAGTGATACTTGTCTCTGTCCAATATGTAATAAAAATAAGTTATGAAAGCCTAAATTTTGAAAAAAATTTATTACTGATGTTATCTATTGAGAAAATAGAAGAAAAATATTCATTTTTTGCAGGCACTTCAAATTAAAAATAAATCCACCAGAGAACCACAGATAGCTTCAAAGAACTTTATGCATGATAAAGATATTAATACTGCATAATTTTTGTAGGATTTAGTGGCTATAAAAGAATTTCATATATTCCTTCTCGTACAGCGATATTCCACGAATTTCCTTTAAGTCCAACAGGGACAGGTGACCAGAAACAAGCTACTATAGACCCAAAGGCAGAAAGAAGGCTGCTGTTAACACTAAATTTTCCACATTAAAGTAAGAATTTGGAACTTTTTTTAATGTAAATATAGGAATGAGAATTGGGAGATAGTAATCAGTAAAAATAGCAGTAGCTAATCACAGAATCCCTACACACAGGTTCTAATAGGAAAACTGCTTAAAACTTCAAGCACAGTTCACTTCAGCAAAAAAAAAAAAAAAAAAAAAAAAAGGTAAAATATAGAGCTGGTTAAAATTTGACATCGAATATAGTTTAAAAATAGCAGAGAAATATGTATGCTGGTGATCAGAAAGTCCTAGAAGTGACAGGAAATCTTTCCAAGAGTAATCATGAAGCAACAGAAGCCACCACTAAGAACTGAGAGGAGGGAGGAAGCTCTCTCTATAAATACTAAGTGATAAACAGTAAGGCAGCCTTGGCAAGTATTTTATGTCTTCTCAATTAATCCTCTCAAAACTCTCAAGTACAGTTACTACTACCCTGCCCATGTAGATAACAAAATCATTGTTCTAAGTATTTAAAAAAGTTACCCGAAGAGACACAAAGTCATCCCTGGGAATTAAATTCAGATATGTTTGATGGTTAAGCTTATAATATTTCTAGCAAGGAATATCAAGAATAAAGAAGTTTACAAAATACATTTCAGATGGAGAGACATCTGTGCTATAAAACAGTAAATCCAAAGAACACACAAGTTAAACAAAAATTGTCTTTGAATCCCTATTACTGCACTTAATAGAGAAATGTGAAAACCAAAGTCACCTTCTCTGCAGAAGAAGAGATATTAATACATGATATTCTGGAGCTTATTAACACAGGAACATAAAAAATTACCAGCAGAAGCTGTGTTACACCTGAGAAACCTCAAGATACGACCAAATTATGGACCAAATGTTCTTGTCATTTACAAAGTTATCTTTACATAGGACTCTGGAAGATTGTCAACACAACCCTAGTACAAAATATGGGCTCTGGAAATTGTAGCCTGAGCTTCCAGGCAGTGGTGGAAGGCAGGCTTGGCAAGCACAACCCCCTGAACACATGACTGAAACTGAGTTTCTCAAATAGTTCTCCTTCATACAGTACAATGGTTATTCACGTGCATAGCTTACCACCTTGAACTAGAGTGTCAGCTGGCTGACAAGGGCTGCTCCTTTTCATCTAATATTCCCAAACATCCTGACATTCTGACCTGCTTCCGATAGCTTCTCAATATTTCTGGAATTTCATTATACCCTAACCACAAAAGTAAGCACCCATGCTGGGTAGAGAGGCAGCTGCAGTTTCTGTTGGGGAAATGCAACTTCATTGATCTTTGAAAGGCTGAAATCCGTTTGTGGCCAAGGCAATTCTGAACATACCTTTATAAGTAAGTGCACTGCATGGGAGGTGGGAAACTCTTCTATTTTATTCTTTTATTTATTTATTAGTATTTAGGACAGGATCTACAGGGTCTCACTATGTAGATGGAGGTCTTAGCAATCCTCCTGTTTTCAGCCTCCCAAGCGCTGGGATTAGAGGCATGCTGCCATGCCCAGTCTCAATCACCATGTCAGCATTTCCCAGGGGAGGCCCAGCAGGACACGACAGGGATCGAACTCCAGCCTCTGCGCTCTGCCTAAGTCGGCGTTTAATCCATTGAGCTATCTAGCCTGCCTGGGAAAATGTTTTGTTAAAGGAAAAAAACTGATCCCAAAGTATAAACAAGATGAAAATGTATTTCTCTAAACAAAAATGTTAATGACAAGTTGTCAGTTGCACTTAACCTTAATTGACATTTTTTTATAAGACCATAAACCATGTGGTGGATGAAGCAATACGTTATTTCAGATTATGGATAAGTGACAAGCTGATGAATATATGTGGCAAATAAAATATCAAAAAGTTGAAAGGAATGAAAAATGGCAGATGTGCGTCACTGAAGACAAGTAGAAACTAATGATTAAAATATAAAAAAATAAAGTATATGGATCTCAGAGTTGTTAACAACTTATGGAAGTACAAGTGCAAGAAAGCATTCATGCACAGGCATTTCGTACACATGCAGGCTCTGAACTTCTAAGCCTTATCAGGCAAGGCTCGAGATCAAAGGATATTATTTTCTCTTGCCCTGAATCCATATTCTGTAACTGCACCATGACAGACATACAGCATAAGAGAGGATCCATAGGGGCACATGCAAAGCAAAGTCTTGCTGCTGACGTTACAACCTGGATGATTCCCTGGGCTCGGGGCCGCCTCATGCACTGTGAAAGGCACAGCGTCATTCCCGACTTCTACCCACTAGATGCCAGCAGCACCCTCCCATTCGTGGCAACTAAAAACATTGCTAGATATTGCTGAATGTCCCAAACCATCTGCAAGAATCGCTGCTTTAGAGTAAACATAAGACCCTGAACCCAACATAGGACCCAATAATCCTATGACACAAATAAGCATTCCATGAGAGGGCTGAGGCAAATACCTATACTTATCCAATTCCAGTTCTAAAGGTATAGGTGAAAGAAGAGAGTTTTTAAAGGCAAAAATAAATACAGACATTAATAGACTGCAATCTTGTGAATTTGAATTTATCTCAGGCAGTGAACTGCAGTAGAAAAATACAGGCTATAGAAATATTTGGGAAAGCCACTGACTTCCAACTCTGTTATTTTAATCTCTTAAGAGGGCAATACAGTTCACCTATTACACTTCTTCTCAGATATAGTATGAAAACATAAAATGGTAGGCTGAGATTAGTTGTATTCTGAAGCTCGAATATTGAAGTATCATTTCTATTTATTCTATGTTTTGCTAAATGCATCCAGTCTAACTTTAGAAGTTATTTTTTCCATGATGTTAGCCAACTAGAAATATGGATGTGGAGAAGTGACAGATATTGGCTTCTGATAAAATTCTGGCAATGAGTACTCTCAGAGCAGAAAGACTAATACCTAACTAACAGCAAGTAATCTGTTCCTAAGTGTGAGAATTTAGTCAAGCCTTTCATATATTACCATTTCATAAAGGGCCACACCATTTCCAAAGCTTGCATAGCAATTTGGTCTTTCTCACACTATTTCTTTATGGCTTTGTTCCACTGTATTGAACAAATGTATTGTATTGGGAACCTTAATACTATAGCTTGCATGGGGGTTCAGAAATGGATTTGCATATTTTTTAACAACTTATGTTCTGTGTGACCTTAACCATAATACATGCCCCTTTTGAGACACATCTTTTCAGATGAAAAATGGAGGAATTAGTGACCAATCTTTCAGCACTGAGGTGAGGATGAAACAGGGTAACAGGTTGGAAAGCTGCTATTGAAATTACTGCATGCAGTCACAACACTCTGCTGAGGCTTGCGTTTAACCATTAGGATTTAAAGCATGAAGGATTAAGCAATATTGCAGTTTTAAACACCTTATAGAAACCTGTGATACTTATCTTGGAATACATTCTTTTTTGTCATAGATAACATATAAAAGCAATGCATCCCTAACATTCATTTAGACATGGGAGAAAAGGATAAACGGTACCCCCCCCCACACACACACAAACCACTTAGGAAAATACCATTAGTGCTTCAGAAAGAAGACCTATTCTGCAAGTGAGGTCTTGCTAATGTCTCACTTAACAGCTATTAAGAAATGTTGCTAATGTCTTAATAGCTGTTCAATATATAAGGTATTAAATCAATGGAATGTGAGATGCTGAGGCCCGTTGAACCCTATCTTTATCGTCTTTGTGGACGACATTACTATCCACTTGATACAAATCTTTGAATATGTTCACAATTATCCTGTTGGGATTATTTAACCCATACATGTGCAATTGTTTGTTTGGCTTTGTCTCCTACAGACTCAGAGCTATACACCTACCCAAGATGAAAATTCCTGGTGTCTATTGAGGGCTGTTAGAGAGAACCTCTCGAGAGTATTTCTACCTGCCAGTCAACAATATGATCCCTTTCAGCCTGAAGAAGCCACAATAGTCATCACCCATGGTTCTTACAAGGAAGTTCGGGTTACTTCGTCAGAGAGGGTAATGTTGTGGGCTGCTGAATTAGATAGAAATATTATAGGCATTCAGACAGGGCCAGGCCCTCAAGGAGACAATATGGAAGACAAAGTAACTCTGCAACTTTGGAAGAGACAGACATGCCAGCTTTGGGTCAAACCTCAAGACAAAAGAGGAAACAACACAGCTACGTACTTCCCTAGGTCTGTGCATCAGTGACTGATATTCAATCAATCACCTTAAAAGCCCAAATGAGTCACTGCCCCAAACGCCAACATGAAGAGACCCTGCCCATATTCATGCCTGCCTGCTAAGTGACTCACTTCCCTATTTAGTACTGGATTTAATCAATTTTACCTGAGCAATGGTGCTTATAATATCATTGGTTGATCATAGTTTTGTTCCACCTTATGCCCTCCTAAGCAAGTTCCTATGTTCTCCACCACCTTAGATCTATCTCACTGCATGGTCTTTCTCTGTAAAAATCCCTAGAAGAAGCAGCATCCTGAGGATAACCCACTCACGCTCCCCTTCTGTTCCAGTCTCGGACAGAGGCTTTTTCCCTCCAATAAATCTATTTTGCTCTACCTAGCCTTTCAAGGTCAGTGAAGACTCAGGACACAGGAGAACCTGTACTGTAACATCATGGAACTCAGTTGTGGCCCAAATTTTCTGATCAAGGAGATTATGCAGCCACAGAGGAATGTGATCAATGATCTATAGTGTGCCTAAGGAGAGTCACATGGAGAGAAAACTTTCTCTCAGGCTTCCATAGGAAGCAAATTGGTCAAGCAATGGCTATGACTCATCCACATGGCTGACAATGACAAAGGATCTACAAAGTAAAGTACAGGGTTACAGGATAAATCCTGAGGGGACTTGAATGACCTTATCAGATACAAAAGTTACATTTCTTGTTATGTAGGGCTTGCTTTATCTTGGTCTTAACCATCAAAAAACAAGGTATATAAAGTAAAGTCATATTAATACGCTGAGGTGCCAAAGGCTCTAGTCAACAACTTCTGTGGAAAACCCACTACTATTGTGGACTGCTGGACTGTGTTGAAGTGTTTTACTGAATTCAAGCACCTATAAGAAGTGAATGCCAATAGAATATTCATCTCTGACAGAACTAAACAACAGGATACAAAGGAAGGACAATTTTATATTTGTATTTACAGAATAGTTAGGCTAGATATACAGCTACTTTCACTTAATTCTATGAGAAGAGAGATTTGTAGTAATAGTGTTTGCACAGAAGACTCTGTCTGCTTCTTGTACTATGGATAACCACTAGGAAGATAACAATGTAAAAAGTATTAATTATTGAAATTGTCCTATTAATCAGCTTTGAAACTGTCTCATTGATATTTATCTCTTGATAAAATAAAATAAAAATGCCAGACTAAATCAATAGTATTATATATATCATATATATATGAAGACCTAGTATCAGATTACCTTGGTGAAATTCAAGTACTGCCACTTACTAGTTTTGTGGCCAGTTTATGCTTCCTTTTCCTCAGGAAAACTAAATAATTATATGATCCACCTTGTAGGGATGTTATAAGCATTTAGAAGAGGTAATGCTTATAAAGTGATGGAAAAACTACTTGACAAATAAGTATTTCCATCATCACCATCACCACTGTTACCCTACATCAGAACACACCCTGTCAAGAGAGACCCTGATGGGCCCAACATCCTCTCCAGCCCACAAAGTGAAAAGGCTGCAGAGTTAAGCAGATATATTTCATCTCTTTTGATAACACATCCCCCTTCTCCATATTATACCATGTAGGATTTTGGCTAAAAAAAAGATTAAAAACAATATGAAACAACATTGTGGAGACCAAAAGGAATTTTCTGGCATTATGAAGTTTAACATCTTAGCTTGGAGGGGAAGGGATTACCACACTAGCTATAGTTTTGCATTCTGACAATATTACAATATTATCAATATTATCTTCTTAGTTGTGACCAGCCAGACATGATTTGCTTGTTTTAATGTGATGCATGAGATGTAGGATTGTCATGTTTTCAAGCCACCCAGCACCTTTCAAACATTCTAAGTATCTACAGCATTACTGATCTGGGTTTTTTGAAGAGGAATCCAGAACACTCAGATTTCCAGGTACTCTATAGCTAAAATACAGACACTTGAAGTTTTACAATTTGTCAGTCAACCACATGCTTCTGAACCTTTAATTTGGAAAGAAGCAATTTGAGAAAGTGAGATTTGCAAGGATTGCTGGTATTGATGACAGCAGAGAGGCCCAGCCCTTGCGGTTAGGGAGCTCAGGGGCTTCCTTCAGCATTCGCTGGGCTACGACAGAAGGTGTGGGCTCAAAAGGACAGCAGGATACACAGTTCTAGAGGAGACTGCTCCTATGATTTAAAGATGGACTGTTTTGGAGAGTTTGCTCTTCAGTGGGCCCCTCCTACAATTCTGTGATCTACTCAGTAGCTTTATTAAAAAAATTCTTTTTTGATAAGTTAGCCAATGTTTGTCTGTATTTCTTCCAGTTAAAAAATCTAAATTGACACATTCTAGTAAGTCAGAGAACTAGCTACTAACAGAGTGCAGGTAACCATCCACACCAGACACATACATATATATGTATATGTATGCTAAATGCATACATTTCTTCTCTAACTTTTCAGTACATTTTGATTCCATGGAGAAGCAAAGAAAGGCTTTCTTTGGGCATTATTGTGGAGCTGACTACAGTGCTTCTCCATTACATGCCCTTTGCCTTCTCTATGATTTTTCAAATTAACTATGATATAAAATAATCTACTTCAGAGTTGTGACTTGAAACAAGAGTGATTTTATTAAGTTCACAGATGCAGTGGGTAAGGAAAATGGACTGGGCACAGAGGAGCTATCTGCTCTCTTCTCAAGTATGAGACCTCAGCAGAGAAAAATAGAAGGGTGATCAAATCACGTATGGAGTCCCCTTCCATTCTTCATCTTTATTACTTGGGCTGATAAAACTCAAGGGCTAGACCATCTGACTAGACTCTGAGAAGGCAACTCTCCTTGCATGTGGAATTCTTCACAATGTGTTGGCCTCAAGTCATCTAAACTTGCTATTTGGCAGCAAGGCCCAGGCAAGTATCCAATGAATAAGGCAGAAAGGACATTACCCTTTGTGAGCCATTCTGGAACCCACACAGTGATAATTCTACTGTGAAATATTATATTTATTACAGGGTCTACAGGGTCTCACTAGCTAGATCAGACTCATTCTGATTCTCCTGTTCTGAGCATCCCAGTGCTGGGATTACAGGTATACCCCACCACATCCAGTCTCAATCGCCATCTCAGTGCACCCCAGGGGTGGGGCTGGCACAACATGTGGGGGATCAAACCCTGGCTGCTGTGCTCTGCATAAGCAGGCATGTTAGTCCACTGAGCTATCTGGCTGGCCAAATCTACTATATTCTATTGGTCAAAGGAATCATAACAATGGAAGAATCAAGGACAGGTAGAGTCAGATCCCACCATTTGGGTGGAGAAGAGGTAAAAAAAAGTCACATTGTAAAAGAACATATGGGATAGGCACATTGCTGCATCCATCTTTGGAAAATAAAATGGTCACAGTGAGGCTGGCAAATGAATTTAGAATCCAAATATTAATCCCAGATATGCTTATAAGGCATAGTAAGAAGTTCACACTGCTGGAGTACTTTGGGGCTGGATACTATTATAGTACTCTGTATCTAGTACAGATCCCAAAACCTATGCTGAAATTCCCAGCGTTGCTTTCCATTTTTTTCTTATTAGTACATAATTTGACTATGGCATATCCACTTAGAATCTGTTGACTATATTTTATAAATCAAATTTCTCAGTTATAGTCCAAGTTAATAAGTAATTTATATTTCCTTCCAGATTATCATAAACCCTGTGCAAACTAGTTACAGATCTCTTGGGAAAGTTTCCTTCTAAAATACTGGCATGAATACAAAACCCTATGAAAGGATTTTTTATGGTGCTCATGTATTTCCTCTAGCTTTATAGATGGAAGATGGTGTTGATAATGGCGTAATTTATATCATACTCACTGAGCAGATCACTGCAACTGAGTTTTCCATTGAAAAATTCAATTACACTTCTCTACATGTTAATAGCACTGCCAAAAGATGCAATGAAATCTTTCCCGACTCCTTTTTTTTAGGCAAAAACAAGTTCTGCTGCAAAGAATCTTAAGATGCTGGAGAGACATTCCTCTTCCTTGGTATGTGATCTGGTGAAGATAAAGGCTGTTCAAGATACAGGTTCATCAGCAATTCTTTCCGTAAAAGTTTTCACTCTGATCACAAAGGCAAAAGCTGACAGCTACTACTCTTAAGCAACCAATCCTTTCCAAAGAAATACATGCATTTTTTTTCTAGCACAGTGTGCATTTCTCCTTGGGCCAGGCTTAGCTCTCATACACTGATTCTCCAGCCCCGCATACTCATACAGAGGTTCTTCAACAAGTGTCTGTTGTCAAGGATCTCCGGGAGTACATGTTGCTTCCATGAATATGTAGTTCATGAACCATAACACTGAGCCTTTTAGACTTTAGATTTAGACTTTGAAATTCCTGGTAGCTTAGAATCCATGACACAGGCATTACATTCACATTCTAAGATGCATTTCATTCATGCATACCTTGTTTGTGTGCTATAAAAGTCAACAAACACATCAGAATAGTAAGATATATTAAGATGGTAATGTGTTGTGTTTCTTGCACTTAGCACAATGCCTCCTATAGAGGAAGTATACGATAAGCCTTTGCAAATTGTACTGATAGAATAAATAGAATAATGATAAAATATTCCTTAAAGTACCTTGTCTTGTTCATTTATTATCCCATTAACTTAACCAGTATTATAATAGTGAGCAACACCCACAAAAAGTTACAAATTAAGACTTCAGCTTCTGTAAGAAATAACGAACATACATCTGGCATTGTCATCATCAGAAAGGTTTTCATTTCACCACCGAAGTACACACATTAGTCCTAGGTTTCCAGGAATAGCTCTTAAGTGTACCGAAAAACGGAATGTCCTGCAGTGATGTTCCTTATTAAGAAAACAAGTTATTCAGATGTGCTCCTACAGCCATAAAAGGCACTCTCCATGCAAACGCCTCCACAGTAGCAGGGCTTACTCATTCCATAGGCTCCTTCATAACCATTACACTCCCGCCATAACAGTAAAGCCCTGGCATCATTGCTAGTTAGCAAGGAATTAAATTCCATGCACACCCAGAATTTTGCTTGTATACATTAGTGGTGAGGGTGTCTTGAAGTCTATTGAGGAATAGTGAAAGATTTCATTGGTAACCAAAGTCAGCCAATTATCCCTTAACTTTCAGTTTTACTAGGATCAATCATCCATTGTATTGTGGGGCTTTAACTGGTTACAAATTAAACTGGAGGAGTAATAAGAAAACTAATTTCCCTAGAATACCCTAATCCTGCCAAGCATAAGAACACACTTAACTCAGAAAACTGTTGAATAATTAATATAGAATTTGTGTTACTAAAGAAATCAGTACAACAGCCAAGTTCTGGAAATACAGCCTCTTTAAAAAGAAAAAAGAAAGAAAATATTTCATTCAAAAATAATGGTACAATGAAATTTAGATATTTATTCTGTATCAATGTAAAAGTGTTACATTTGTAAACTTCTTTCAAAGTTACATATTCAAGTCTCCAATATATCAGTGAAAAAAAGATTTCAATTGCTGGAGAATTTAAATTTTACTATTAGCTATAGACACTTGAAACAAAAATGCTAATGAAGATGGTATAAAACAAGAACAATCAGTTTACGGAAAAATAACCCTAGTTGTTAGAAATAAAATGAATGATAAAGACATGTACAACCCTGTACCACTGCATGATGGTCAGATTATGGCTATTATAATCACAGCTATCCCACATCACAAGTTTGTAATTTAAACTGCGAGATCTCCACATTGGGTTCTGTTGGGTTCTATAGTTTCTAAACTCCTTGAGACTGAGAAAGGTTAACAGGTCCAAGTTAAGCCTAGTAAATCATAAGTTCAAGCCCATGGTAATCCGATTTCATTGTCTTCATGCTTATCATGACTAAATACTTCTGACAAAAGGTTTGATGGTTAGAGAAGCTATAGCTAGAGATCAAAGCAGCTCAAGATCCACAGGAATTTTAGCTATTCCATGAGTATTTTCAGGGAACTGAATTTTTCCTCTTTTTTAAAATTTTTTAAAACTCTTTTTTATTTATTTTATTTGATACTGGGTCTTGGCTACACAGCTTGGTCCCATAGTGATCATACCCAGTTTTAGTGGCCAGTTCAGGATGCCCAGGGTTGCAGGGCCAGCTCAGCCTGTGGTACCTGAAATGAAACCCAGGTACTTGTGCTTGCCAGGCAGGCGCTTAGACTACCAAGCTATCTCCCCAGCCCAGTAACTGAATTTTTCTAATTTCAAAGTTGTTAAGTTATAGTAGGATTGATCCAGAGATTTGCAACTGGACACCAACTGCCAGACGACAATCCAGGCACATCTGGGGAGGTGTGAGTATAAGGATGGTGAGCCAGAATGGAAGGCATCCAGTGGGGATGGTCAAGCACAGGGTGAAAAGGAAAGACAAGTCCAAGAAGGGAAGAACTGTCCCATGGGCTACAGGAGTTCCCAAACAGGCCAGGCATTCTGGCATTTGACAACTGCTTTGCATAATTATCTAAGCTTACACATCAATATTTCTTCTGCATATAAATCTAAAGCACTCCGTAGCTTTTGCTAGCTTAATTTGCATCAGTTTTTCTAGAAATACTGCGTGTGTGTGTGTGTGTGTGTGTGTGTGTGTGTGTGTGTGTCTGCTTGCCTGAGTGACCTTGCTTCACATGGAACTTTATCAGTGGTGATCACCATCAGGAACGTCACTCAGCAGATCAGCTCCCTGGCTTTAAGTGCCAGTCAACGCTCCTGTATTCAACAGCTGTCCCAGCCATGGTGACACTATGCACTTTCACGGGGACTTGACTACTTCATTCTGCCTTCCAGTGCACTCATAGTTAAGCATTTATACACTGACATTTATGCACTGACACATTTATATATGCATATACAACCTTCTATACTACATACAACTTTATATATGAACACATAGTTTTATTACAGATCACTTTACTGTATTTTTCCCTGTGTATTTCAGTTAGGGCATTACATTGATGTTTTACATGCACATGTGTTGATTATATTGTTGGAGAAATATATTTTAATATTGCCAAAGCAGTGCTATTGAGTAATTGTCAAAAAAGAGCACAACTCTAATAAAATTAAGAAATTTTGGACTAATGAATATCTAAGGAGCAATACAATTTTAAGCTTCTAATATATAAGTTACATAAAATCATAACCAGTGATTTTTCTCTTCATAAGTGGCCACAGCCAAAAATTAAATGTAAATCAACACAGTACATCTTATTTAGAATTATTGCTCAGAAAACACATACTGAATTTCTGTTGGTTCCCTAGCTTATATATTTTATAATGTCAGAAGTCTTTCTTACTCTGTAAGGTTGCAACTAGGCTTCTATATTCACCCCCACATATTCATCTTTCCTTTTATCTTACAAATAAACATATTTGGTACTAAGTCCGTTTGTTCAGAAAATGGAGTGAAATCATATATATAAATTTATTTTAAATGAAAAAAAGTAACTATAGTGATACCACAATTGTCTAACAGCTTCAAGTTCAAACTTTCTGCTACTTAAAAAGCAAACTTCAAAACAATCTTGAAAACATGCATAGGCCAAGAGTGACTCAGGCATTGTACAATGGGGAGACACTCTTGTCTAAGTGCTACTTGTCTCCCAGACAAATATTTAGTGAGAAAAGACAACGATAAAAGACCCCAGAAAGTCACCACCAGCGATTATCATGGAAGGAGAGTTTCCCTCCAAACAGCAGCACTTTCCCCCAGTTTCTCTCCAACTTCCAGGACGTCGGGAAGCCTCCAAGTCAGGGTAAAGCACCTGTACAAAAGTACTTGAAATTTTACTTGCTGTAATGACTTGGTTTTTAATGGACTGTGCTAATTGTATTTCGAGGTTTTAAGAAGTATTTCCATAACCTAGGGCTGTAAATTTTAAGTTATATTCTTTTAAAAATAAACTTGTAAGTGTAATTTGGGGGCTTTAGACTCAATTATTTGGTCTTTCCATTATTTCTTCTGCTAAAAATATGTTCAGTTCTTGAACATTTTGGTGTTCAAATATGAATTTGGAATCATTCAATTTGACAACTGAGGAAATCGTAAGCTGAAAGACAGTGAACAGTGTTAGTAATGGACAGTAATGGACACAATAATGGAGTCAAAAAGTAGTAGAAAGACAAGACTGATGGAAAACCAGTTATAAGTTACAAGATTATTCAGTTGTAAGATTCATTCATCCGTACCTTCATGGCTCAAATGCCAATACCCAATTCTTGAAGGTTACGTACCAGGTCCTCTGCCAGGGACAGCGCTGTAAGACTACATAAGGCGAGATCGCAGGCAATGAGGATAAAGCATGGCAAGTGCTGTGATAAAGGAATGCATGGCGGCATGAAAGCTGGCTCACGTGGGGCTTTCTAGGACCCAGACTCGGAGCCAACTTCAGAGTAAGGAAGAATAAATCCAATAAGCAGAGCTTGAAAACGTTCACAACATTGACATCGGAACTCAGTGGGAAATAAATGTAGCTGGACGATGAGTCACAGAGACCAGGTAA
Organism: Ctenomys sociabilis; assembly: GCA_004027165.1. Classification (NCBI taxonomy): domain Eukaryota; kingdom Metazoa; phylum Chordata; class Mammalia; order Rodentia; family Ctenomyidae; genus Ctenomys; species Ctenomys sociabilis. Next base: position 1,381 of record PVKA01045790.1, on the reverse strand, counting down.
CGTGGGCAAGGCCACAAAGCAAAGATAAGCTCACAAAAGGGAGCGGTAGCACAGTCAGGCACACACAAAAAGAACAGGAGCTAAGGATGAATATTTTTTATTTGGTACAGGGTCTCACTACACAGCTTGGACTCATTGGGATCCTCCGATCTCAGCCTCCCAATGCTAGGATTACAGGTGTGCGCCACCATGCCTGGTCTCAGTGGTTGGTTGGGCATGGGGTCGGCACCGCATGTGGTGCTGGGGATTAAATCTGATTCCTTGCACTTGCCGAGCAGGCGCCTAGACACTGAGCTATCACCCCAGCCCAAGGATATTATTAGGGCAGAATTTAATGTACAGGGTAAAGAGCAGACAGAATCTAAAAAAAGCTTTACATTTTTCCAGGACTGTGGGTGGTAAAATCATCTGCTGGGAGGATGGGAGGTGATGGTACATGAAAAGTTTAGGATATAAGCTGTCAGAGATGGTCATATAAATAGCCATGATGTTAACAGGGTTTGATTTTATTTTTATTTATTTATTTATTTTTGGTGGAACCAGGGATTGAACACAAGCCCTTGCGCTTACCAGGGAAGCACTTATTCCACTGAGCCATCTCCCCTGCCCAACAGGGCTTAAAAAGAAATACATCATGACAGAACTAAGGACGGAGCGCAGGTGCAGTGTCCTGACTCTGAGTTCACTGGTCACCGTTTACATGGGTCAGCATCACAGGTGGATGAACCCTCGCAACCCTCAACGTCTGAGCATAGGAACAGAGATATGGTGGGAACAACCATGGACAAAGACGGGCAGGGTGGTACAATGAACTCCCAATTATTTTTAAATTATTATAAAGATTCAATACTGAGTGTTAAATAATATAAACTATAGTGATTCAAACAATTTATGTTACAAGAGAAACAGAGAGAAAAGCCCAATAACATCAGCTACAGAAAACAAAGAGTAAGCACATGGCAGAAAATGTATAAGCAATTAATACTAGCCAAAGACTTGCCAAATGACTCCCAAAAGACTGCTGAACTGATTAACAGACCTGTACAGTTACACAGGCAAACTTTTTAAACATTAAATAGGCTTTCGTAAATATTTGTGAACTTCATTTAAGTTGTGTTCACTACAAACTGTCTCTCCAAGTCAACGGGAAGGTAAAACCATGGCTTGTTCTTTGTTCTCAGCAGAAGCCCAACCTCAGTAGTCACAGGTTCAAATAGAACCTGTTGTTACCTTACTTTTCCTACAAATAAGAGGGTTTCTTGCTTAGGTAAGAAGGGAAGAACTAAAAAGACATTTTCTTTTTCCTTTCATGGAATAATTATTATGGGTATTTGTCCAGATAGACTACCTAAGGAGTAGTAAAAGATTACTATAGAAAATG
>PVKA01045789.1:0-15332 GCA_004027165.1 Ctenomys sociabilis | reverse complement strand
TGTGGTATTTCTATATAATGGAGTATTACTCAGCTATTAAGAATGATAAGTTTGAATCATTTATACTGAAGTGGATGCCACTTGAACATATACTCATAAGTGAAATAAACCAGACACACATGTGTAAATATCGTATAGTCTCCCTAGTATAACAAGCGAAAAGCAGAAATACAAAAGGAAATGTATAACAAGTAAAATCAATTGAGTCAGATAAGGCAAAGTGAATGGCATAAGCTGCAGGATACAAATTTTGAAATAATCCTAACTAGTAAGCAATCAGACAAAGGTCTGCTGCCTAGAATATATAAAGAACTAAGATATAACTGCATCCTCAAACGTAAAGACCCAGTTCAGAAATGGGCATCGAGATGAATACACACTTCTCAGAGGACAAAATTAAATAAGTGAACAAATATATAAAATAATGCTCCACATTGCTAGCCATTTGTGAAATGCAAATTAAAACAAGACTAGGATACCATGTCACTCCAGAAAGAATAGCTATCATAAGGAAATCAACCAACAACAAATGTTGGAGAGATTGTGGGGAAAAGGAACACTTCTCCACTGCTGGTGGGAATATAGACCATTGTGGAGGTCAGTGGGAGACTCCTCACAGATGTATGACTGGAAATCCCATTCAAGCTGGCTATCCCCATAATGGGAATTTTCCCAGAGGAACTGAAAGCATGATATCATAGTGACATATGTGTACCTATGTTGATAGCAGCACAATTTGTTATAGCAAAATCTTGGCAACAACCAAGAAATCTATTGCATGAGGAATGGTGGAAGAAGATGTGGAATTTCTATATAATGGAGTATTACTCAGCTATCAAGAATGATAAGCTTGCAGCATTTATATTGAAGTGGATGCCACTTGAACATATACTCATAAGTGAAATAAATAAGACACACATGAGCAAATATCGTATAGTCTCCCTAGTATAAGAAGCAAAAAGCAGAAATACAAAAGGAAACGTACAACAACTAAAATCAATTGAGTCCGATAAGGCAAAGTGAATGGCATATGCTGCAGGATACTAATCAGCTTTTCTTCTGGATGGTTAACAACCTAAGTTCACAGATCAAAATTTGAGAAATAGAAGAGCTACAAGGCCAACCAACATTTTGACCCTAGCCTTTCCAGGTCAACGAAGACTCAGGATATAGGACAACCTGTACTGCAACAACATGAAACTCAGTTGAGCCCCAAATTTTCTGAACAAGGAGATTATGGAGCTACAGAGGAAAGAGATCGAAGTTCTATAGTTTGCCTGGGGAGAGTCACATGGAGAGAAGACTTTCTCTCATGCTCTCACAGCGAGCAAACTGGTCAAACATTGGCCATGACTCATCCACATGGATGACAGAGATGAAGGATCTACAGAAAAAGGTACAGGACTACAAGTAAACCCTGAGGAGACTTCACTCACCTCATCAGAAACAAAAACTCCATGTTTTAGTATATAGATCTTGCTCTATCTAGGTCTTAATCATCTTGCAGAAAAGTATAAAAATGAGGTGTACAACACGAGGACATAATAATAAGTTGATCTGTAAATGGCTACGGTTGACAACTTCTTCAGATAAATCACTATTGTTGTGGAATGCTGGACTGTGTTGGATTGCATCATTGAATTCAGGCTCCTAAATTCATAGAATTACATTGGCGTGCCCATCTTTGACAGGTGTAGACAAAGGAAGGGGTATAGAAAGGAAGATTCATGATGTGTGTGTCTGGACAGTACAGTTGGGATAGATATGCCGTGCTTCTACATAGTTCTATGAGATTCAAGACTTGCACTAATGGTGATTGGACAGGATATTATGTTGGCTTCTAGTACTATGGACAACCACTAGGAAAAAAGTGGAAAGTATTAATTATTGAATCTTTGATATAATTCAGGTATAAAAGTAAGATATGGACACAGCTATACTCTCTTAATTTGCTGATAAGAGTCATCTGCTACAATAATGTCTGTAAGTGTAATATGATGTATGCACCTTGTATGATACGAAAACATTATGAGAAAAGTTTGCAGTGCTTTAATTTATCAAATTCATCCTGTTAAGGTGTGCTAAAACTGTGTCATTGATATTTGTACTTCAAAAAATAAAAGAAATTCTAGAGGAACCATGAAGAATACAGTTTTACTTGGCCATGTCATGAAAAATGGAGATGAGAGGACCGATTGATGAGGCATCACAAACAATAGCCAGGCTCTGAGTGAGAAAGTAACAGAACTTCCCACATGAGACAAGCTTTTTCTTCCTTTCCTAGCCAATCTTGACATCTGGAAGGGTGAAGAAAGGAAGTCAATAAGTGGAAAACAGTTAATGCATCACACTTTCCTCTCCAAACTCCCTCTCTACTAAAATTGTCTTTTCACTTGCAGTGTTGATTAGAAAAATTCTCCCCGTTGACGAGATTACAAACAGTGTATGTATTTCCTAGAATGTTTCTACTTTTATATTCCATTCCATAAGAGTTAGCAGTCATGAGATTTATCTGTGGCTTCTTCTAAAAGCATCACGAAGACTACTTCCATTTAATAATTCTAGAGGAAATGTGGTTGGAACATAGCCCCCAGCACCGCTAATGTTTAAGGATGTTTATGATAATATTGCTTTTATACAAGCAGGACACACATTGGCTAGCTATTTGCTCTATGCCTGGAGCAAAAGTAAATGCTTACAAAGGGAAAAGTAAACCAGAACTTTTTAATTAAGAAAATTATGTCCAGAATTTACCTGTTTTATGTCCTATTCCTTCCAGCTCTAAATTTCTATTACATGCTTATAGCAGAATATATTAATAAACATTTGAAATCTGAAAAAAATAAAAATGAAGTAAATCCATTTCTTACCTTTTTTCATTTTTAAATTTACAACATTGTTTGTTTTGAGAAGATAGATTTTGTCTTTGAGTAAAAAAGAAAGAACTTTCAAACAAATGATTAAATATGAGGTATAAAAGAGAAACAAAGACATAATTTCATTCATTCTATAAGTCTCCATGGTTGGAAGTTGGCTCTCCCTTTCCTTGTGTATTTTTTCAGGATTCCCCCATGTCCTGGGAGTGAAAAAAAAAAAAAAAAACAACTAACTCATATAAGTGTTTAAAATATAAATTCAGGGCCTGCCAGATAGCTCAGCGATTTAAAGCACCTGCTTAGACAGATATAGGGACTGGAGTTCAACCACAAGAATGCCATGCTGGCCTCAACCCCCAGGGCACAATAAGAGGGGGAGAGACTGGGTGTGGGTGCTCACACCTATAATCCCAACACTTAGGAGGCTGAAAACAGGAGGATCACTATGAATCCTATCTGTGTAGTTAGACCCTGTAGGGCCCTGAACTAAATACAGTGAATAAATAAATAAATAAAATAAATGTTTAAGCAAGAGATATTGTCTGCTTCTTGTACTGTAAATAACTACTATGAGGACAACAATATGCAGTGTATTAACTTTTGTTAACTGTCCTTCTAACCTGTTTTGAAACTGTCTCATTGCTATTTCTTTCTCATTAAAATTCAAAAAAAGTTTTAAAAAGAACATAAAATATTAAAATATAATTTGAACTTGACTCAGAGATTGTAGTATTTTACATTTAATTGGAAAATTCTTTTTAAGAATATCTGTTGTGGTTTTTATCACTGTTTTCAACTAAAAGATCAAACAAAAAGTATCTCACTTAAAGTTTTCTAATCAGCTCTTTTCAGCAGCTATACTTTGTGTTCAGATAAAATGAATGAATTTATAAGAAAACAAAGATCATATCTTAAATTCATTTTTTTGGTACCAGGGATTGAACTGACCACCCTGTGTTTGCCAGGCAAGCTCTACTGAGCTCTCTCCCTTGCCCTGTATATCTTGAATTCCTCAACATGAATATTACAGTAGCCTCTAGAGATCATCTAAACTCACTTCCCTCTTTCAAAAATGGACACTGAGACCAGAGCAGTTAGGGTTAGGGTTAGGCTTATGCCTTGTCTGGAATCACACAGTTAGTTTACTGAAGAGCCAGATTTAAAAACTGAGTCTCCTATGAGTTGACTAATTTTTCCATGAATCTACAATTACTTCTCAAAAAGGAGGATTTTCTGATGCTCAAAGAGAACCCTGTAACGTGAAGAGTTCTCAGAATTAGTCAACATGTAACTACTACTATTCAGAAAAAAGCCCAGCAAAATAAAGGCAAACAACAAGCTATTTTTCCTGGTATTAGAGCACTGAGGTAGTGTAAAAAAAGTTTCTTTCCTGATAGTTTTAAAATGGTTGTCAGCATGTGAGAAGTTGAGGCAGAAGTATCATAGGATTGAGCCCAGCCTGAGCAGCCTAACAATTGAGCAAGATGGTAACTCAAAATATAAAGCAAAAACACAACTGAAGATGTAGATCAGCAAAAAAGCTCTGGGTTCAATGCCACATCTCCCCCACCTCTCCAGAAATGAATGTCCTCTCAAAAAAATAAAAGCATCATTACTACTTATGCAGTTTTTCCAAAGTTAATCAATATGATGCCTTGGAAACTCAAACCAGTATTTTTGTGGTGCAGCATCCAACAAATATATAAGTCAAAGAAATATGGAAAACTTTTACAGCGAACTCATCAGCTCTTTACTGACTCAAAATTGGGATAAACCAGTCTGAGTATAGGTTGCTCATGCAAACATGTGCATTTTCAAATGACTAAAAGACATTTAGATAGTAATGACTAAAGATATACAGTCATTTTTTATGTGCCACAAAATTATAAAATATTCAAAAACTCAGTCAAAAACTTTTATGATAATTAAATCTATTGACAAAATGATTAATGAATTGTTTTAATATGATGGCCTTATTAGTTCATTACAAAAATATTAAATTTTATGATCCAGAATTTTCAATTAGTCTTAACTTGTTAAACTCTAGATGATTGTAATATCCATCACTTCTTATCTATCTTATCAAAAAGTATAGAGATTTTCTTAGTTTACTATTTTAGACTAACAACTTTAATAATATCATGAAGTGAGAATAGAGAAATGTTTTCCTGAAGGAAAAATAATCAGTCTTTCTTACTAGAGATTCAATTGTCCATAACACACATTGAAATGTCTATCCATAGATAACAATTCTCCCCTATATTTTATGTTTAAGGTTGGAAGGTAGATTGACAAGTTTTTCATATTTGACGATATAAATATTAAATTTGTCATATGAAAACCCTTCAAAGATTTTGCTCATACCAACAGTAAATGTGAATATATATATATATATATATATATATATATATATATATATATATATAACAAAATATTGGAAAAACTTTGTTTAATTAATAAAATATGAATTTCCCCTTAAAATTTCAAAAAAGTATTTTTCTAAAGGTCTGTTATTTGGAATTGTTTTCCCATTCTCACAGCATTTTCAAGTGTCCATATACTATTCTAGTATACCTAATTATTTTCTAAGACAAATTTCAATTTGTTGTAAGCATATTCTATATATGGATGCAGGGGATGATGAAGAGTTGTATTTTAATCATCAACTATACCTACTAGTATAATTTATATATTTGATATCACATTATTCAAAATAATAAGAATTTAAATGAATTATTGAACATACTGCAAAAAGCTTTCGTTTTAAATTTGTCCTCAATTCTTAGACATATTTTGAATATGGTGGTGAGTGCCTAATAAAAGTAATTTAATTATATTCAAGTATCTAGTTAATAATAGTGGCTACAAAGTTGGGTCCATATTTTGATAATTAAAATCAATTTATATACAAATTATATTATAAAGTACAGTCAGCATAATAATCTAATGTATTTGGAATACACCCCTTATTTTAGAATATGGATGCTATGAAAAGCAAATTTCTTATTAAGTTGTTTAACTTTGTGTTAATTGTTTTTCTTCTACTTCTGAGAAGCTTACCAAATCATAAATACAACTTGGGCTAGAGAAAAATGACTTTTTCATATCAAATTCAGTGATTTTAAATGTTTCACAATCTACTATCATTGATAAGACTTGCTGTGCATTTATAGACCAGTGTTGTCAAAATTTCAGAAATTGTTATTTCACTGAACTAGTATTTTATAATTAAAACATAACTTCAAAGGCAATCACATGAGTGCTACAGTCCACAATGGGCTGAACTTATGGAAGCTATGAGCCAAAACAAAACTTTCATCCTTTAATTTCAGGGGTTGGATATTTGAAAACAACGACAAAAATTGACTAATAAAAAGATCAAAGCCTCACAACTGGGTTCATTGTTATGATTGCACCTGTTTCTTATACAGAATCCTTTAGAACAGTTTCATAGGAGGAGTTTGGAAAAGCTCTGAGGTGCTGGATAGAAGAAATCTGACAACAGGAGATTCTGGTCAGAGTAAAGACCAGATTGCTGAAAAGAATGCAGGGAGTAAAGATCAGGCTCAAGAGGTTTCAGTTGGGAAGGTCTCTATTACCGACTGGACTAGAGGATATATGTTAGCAGAAAATGTGTCTTTATTTTGCCCATATGCTGACCTTTATGGGCAAATGTGATTAAGTATAGTAGAATTATTAATCTTGGAGGGAAATTTTCAAAACAGTTCAATGTTCAGATTGTGGAATAGACACTGCTGGCTGCTTTTAGTGATATCTACAGAGAAAATGATGAGGAACAATTAGATACAAAAATGTTGCAGTTGCTCTAGAAGAGACTGCACTACTGGAAAAAAGGTATCATGGTAGACAGAATGATACATGTTACAAAAAGGCAAGTATTTTGCATCTAAACCATGTGGTGTATAGGCATGTGAATTACGACTCTGTTGTAAAAAATGGTCAACATGTGTCATTTGTAGGAAAAGGGATTTACCTCCATATCATAATTTTGAATGAAATAAATCAGACACATAAGCTTAAATGCTGCATAGTTTCTGTGTTATAAGAAATCCAAAATTGGGGCCTAGGAGATGACTCAGTGGAATGAGTACTTCCCAGGCAAGCACAAGGGCCCAAGTTCAGTTCCCCTGTTCCACCAAAAAAAAGAAAGAAAGAAAGAAAAAGAAAGAAAGAAAGAAAGAAAGAAAGAAAGAAAGAAAGAAAGAAAGAAAGAAAGAAAGAAAGAAACTGAAATTATAAGAACAAATAAAAGTAGGACAGTAGAAAAAAGGTAGATAGTGTTTTCCTGCAAATAGGCAGAAAAAAGAGAGCAATGGTAATATGGTGAAGGGAAATGTAGAAAAAGGAATGAATAAAAGAATTGAGATGTGTTACATATAAAGTCTCCAGGAGATATGTACTCATTATACACTGCAATCATGTACTGAAAAAATAAAAACTGAATATAGATAGTACTTTGCATTAGGACAATAGGAAAGGTGGATTGAAGGTATCTCAAAAATTAGTCAGCCCCACCTTTATAATCTCAAAGGACATAACTATAAGACTTTGTTTTTGGAAGAGGGTCTTAGGATGCCTTCTGGAGTCAGGTCACTTAGATGATTGGTTCCTGGGTTTCATTTTATGGTGCTCAGCCAGCCAGACATTAAGAGATATTTGCAACTCTGATACAAGAGACCATGGCCACTGGTCAAGTTTATGGCAGAACTTGAAATCGCCCACTTGAGGCAGCTTGTTTAGGCATGGAGAATGCAAGATTTAAGGGGTAATGAAGCTGTTACCCAGATTTCAGAAAAGGGGTATGTGGACATATCCCAGGAAGTTCAAGATAGCAAGAGGATGAAATATCTGTGGAGGAAATGCACAAGTAGTAAACAGAACCACCCTGAGATAGTCCCCATGGGCTTCAACGGTCAATGTCACAAGGTCAGGACTTTCCAAATAGTTTGTGCTTACACCTCCCACACATTTCCCTGAGTGATAGTCAGGAAACTAATCTATTTAATGTTTTCTCCTTGTGGTTTTACTTTTGCTTTGGGTCCATCCTTTTATGTATCTCCATTTTCCTTTGTGGAGTGGGAAAGTTTACATTGTATTACAAGTATTTGACTTTTTGAATTTTATAAGCTCTCACAGCTAAGAGTTTGTGTGGTATCATAAAAGAGTTGCTGGTCCTGGGTGGCACTTATGAGCAATGCTGGAAATGTTAAGATTTGAATGAGCAATTTTGTCCTTCTAACCATTCATAATATCCTTTTTTGTTTGTTTGTTTTAGTATTTTAGGGAAGGGTCTGCAGGTTGCTCAGGGTCTCATTATGAGATTGGACTCGGAATGATCATCCTGTTTACAGCCTCCCAAAAGCTGGAATTATAGGTGTGAGGCACCATGCCCAGTCTCAATTGCTGTCTCAGCATTCCTCAAGAGTGGGCCGAAACATCATGTCTGGGGATTGAAACTCGGGCCCTTATGCCTGCTTGCAAAGACTTTAATCCACTGAGTTATTTGGCTGGCCCTATATTCATTAATAACAAAAAAAATTCCTTGTTTACTTTTCTCTAAATTTCAAGATGGTTTTTTCAACTATATTTACATACATTTGGGCACTTCTTTTCTATAAAATTGACTGTAAAAATATGATGATTGACTTTAAATAATTGTGTAGAAAAAGTAAAACAATTCAAAATCTCACAGCATAAGAAAGAAACACAGGCTGGGGAAATGGCTCAGTGGAATAGGAATAAGCACTTCCCTGCCAAGCATAAAGGCCAGAGTTCAATCCTTGGTTCTGCACCAAAAAAAAAAGAAAAGACAAAATACTTTTTAAACATATGGCATATTAATGAGATGCAAATGCAGCAATTCCACATGGTTCAAACAGTATAAGACAAAACAATCATATCTTGCAATATCACCATCACATGAAGGCATAGGAGTAAGTAGTAACATGTAAACACAAGTCATTTGCTTCAAGAGATAAACTAAAGAAGGTAAGTAGACAGCTTTTCAAACTGAACTAGGTCCAGAAACAAATGTGGATACAGGGGTATTATTTGAGAAATAGAATATTGCTGTAGTATTTTTCTATATAATGCATAAAATATGTAAAAATATTAAATTTGTCATAGAATAATCTTATAGAGTATAAAGCTTAAGTTCTTTAAAAAATTGAGAAAGTATAACTTCACACTCAAGAAATCTGAATAAATAATCATTGTTTATATAACTTCTATTCAAGAAATTAAAAATCTTTCATAGAAGAGTTTTCTTTTATCATCAATTCTTGCAATATGTCAGCTTCTTAGATAATTTTAGTTTTCCTTGTCATATAGTAGAGAAATGGAGGTACAGGTACAATAAATAGAAAATCTTATGTAATGACCACTACCACTACACAGATAACAATTATTTTCAAAAAAGGTTTTATTTCTAGTCTCAAAATGATTTTCTAAGGAGGCAGGGAGATAGATCAGTAGAATAAGTGCTTTCCTGGCAAGCACAGGGTCCTGAGTTCAATCTCCAGTACTGTAAAAAAGGAAGAAAAAAATCAAAATGATTTTCCAGACAAATGTTGGCAAAAAGTATCACTCATATAGCTTAAGACTTATAGAAAAGATAAAATGTATTAAATTAATGAAGGTCCCTGTTGAAATTTATATTCCACTGAGCCATCTGCCCGGCATTTCTGTGATTGTAAAGAATTAAAATACTTCTAGGCTTTTAGTGGTTCCAAGACCAATTCAAATTAAATATGCTTTTAATAATACAAAAACATGTTTTCCTTACTATGATTGGTATAAAAAATGTTATACTGCATATTTTTAAAATTAAAATGTTTCTTATCTATTTTTATTTTATTAAAACAAAAATGTCAATCAGACAGTTTTAAGACACCTTAACCATACACACTCGATGAATTAATACATTACAAACTGTTTTCATAAGGTTTTGGTATTGCACAAGGTGCATAAATGAAATTATATTTACAAATACTATTTTAGCAGATATCTCTTATCAGTGAATTAAGAGTGTAGTTGCTTACGTATCTTACTTATTTATACCTGAATAATATCAAAAATTCAATAATTATTTACCTAGTGGATGACCATAGTACTAAAAGCCGACATAATATCCTGTCCAACCACCATTAGTACAGATCTTGCCGCTCACAGAATTATGTAGAAGCACAGCGTTATCTATCACAACTGTATTGTCTATACACACACATCATGATTTTTTCTTTCTACAACCCGCCCTTTGTCTACACCTGTCAAAAGTGGGCACTCCATTGACATTCAACTACCTTAGGTGTTTGAACTCGACACCACAATCCAACACAGTCCAGCATTCTACAACCACTGGATTTATTCAAAGAAATCATCGACCATAAACATTTACAGCTCAGCTTAATATTATGGGCTCACGATGTATACTTCATTTTTATACTTTTATACTTTTCTGCTGGATGGTTAAGACCTAGGTAGATCAAAACTTATATACCAACACATGAACTTTATATTTCCTATGTGGTCATTGAAGACTTCTCAGGGTGTATCTTGTAGTCCTGTACATTATTCTGTAGTTCCTTTGTCTGTGTCACCCAAGTGGATGAGTCACAGCCAATGCTTGACCAGATTGCTCTCTGTGAGAGCCTGAGAGAAAGTTTTCTCACCATGTGACTCTCCCCAGGCACACTATAGAACTTCAATCTCTTTCCTCTGTGGCTCCACAATCTCCTTGCTCAGAAAATTTGGAGCTCACCTGAGTTTCATGATGTTGCAATACAGGTTCTCCTATGTCCTGAGTCTTCGCTGACCTTGAAAGGCTAGGTCCAAAATGTTGGCTGGCCTTGTGGCTCTTCTATTGCTCCAACTGTGACTTGTGATCTTAGGTTGTTAACTATGCAGAAGAAAAGCTGATTAGTATCCTGCAGCATATGCTATTCACTTTGCCTCATATGACTCAATTGATTTTACTTGTACATTGTATTTTACTTTGTATTTCTGCTTTTCGCTTGTATTTTTTTCCATTTATTTTTAATTTATTAAAATACAAATGTGAATCAGATAGTTTCAAAACACCTTAACCATACAGAGTCGATGAATTAATACATAGCAAACTGTTTTCATAACGTTTTGGTATTGTACAAGATGCACACATGATATTATATTTACAGGTTTTTTTATAGCTGAATTATATCACAAATTCAATAATTATTTACCTAGTGGATGACAATAGCACTAAAAGCTGACATAATATCCTGTCCAACCACCATTAGTGAAGATCTTGCCTATGATAGAATTATGGAGAAGCATAGCTTTATTTATCCCAACATTACTCTCTATACACACACATCATGATTTTTTCTTTCTACAACCCGCCCTTTGTCTACACCTGTCAAAAGTGGGCAATCCATTGACATTCAACTACCTTAGGTGCTTGACTCGACACCACAATCCAACACAGTCCAGCATTTTGCAACCATAGGGAGTTATTCAAAGAAATTGTCGACCATAACCATTTACAGCTCAGCTTAATATTATGGGCTCACGATGTATACTTCATTTTTATACTTTTATACTTTTCTGCTGGATGGTTAAGACCTAGGTAGATCAAAACTTATATACCAACACATGAACTTTATATTTCCTTTGTGGACATTGAAGTCTTCTCAGGGTTTATCTTGTAGTCCTGTACATTATTCTGTAGTTCCTTTGTCTGTGTCATCCATGTGGATGAGTCACAGCCAATGCTTGACCAGATTGCTCTCTGTGAGAGCTTGAGAGAAAGTTTGCTTTTCATGTGACTCTCCCCAGGCACACTATAGAACTTTAATCTCTTTCCTCTGTGGCTCCGAATCTCCTTGCTCAGAAAATTTGGAGCTCACCTGAGTTCCATGATGTTGCAGTACAGGTTCTCCTATGTCCTGAGTCTTCGCTGACCTTGAAAGGCTAGGTTCAAAAAGTTGGCTGGCCTTGTGGCTCTTCTAATTCTCCAACTCTGACTTGTGATCTTAGGTTGTTAACCATCCAGAAGAAAAGCTGATTACTATCCTGCAGCATATGGCATTCACTTTGCCTTATCTGACTCAATTGATTTTACTTGTTGTACATTTCCTTTTGCATTTCTGCTTTTCACTTGTTATACTAGGGAGACTATACAATATTAACACATGTTTGTCTGGTTTATTTCACTTATGAGTATATGTTCAAGTGGCATCCACTTCAGTATAAATGCTTCAAACTTATCATTCTTAATAGCTGAGTAATACTCCATTATACAGAAATACCACATCGTTTTCAACCATTCCTCATGTCATGGACATCTTGGTTGTTTCCAACATTTTGCTATCACACATTGTGCTGCTATAAACATAGTACACATATATCTCTATGATACAATGTATCCAAGTTCTTTGGGAAAATTTGCAGTAGGGGGATAGCTGGCTTGAATGGGATTTATAGTCCTATTCTTTTGAGGAGTCTCCATACTGACCTCCAATATGGTTGTACTAGTTTACATTCCCACCAGAAGTGGAGAAGTGTTCCTTTTTCCCCACAACCTCTCCAAAATTTGTTGTTGGTTGATTTCCTTATGATAACCATTCTTTCTGGAGTGAGATGGTATCTCAGTGTTGTTTTTATTTGCCTTTCATGAATGGCTAGCGATGTGGAGCATTTTGTCATATATTTGTTCGCTTCTTTAATTTTGTCCTCTGAGAAGTGTGTATTCATCTCAGATGCCCATTTCTGAATTGGGTCTTTAAATTTGAGGGCCCTGTTATTTCTTAGTTGTTTATAAATTCTAGACAGTAGACCTCTGTCTGATTGCTTATTAGTTAGGATTTTTTCAAAGCTGGGTTGTCTTTTCACTCTGTTGACAGTTTCTTTTGATATGCAGAAGCTCTTTAAGAAGAGTTGATCCCATTTGTTGATTCTTTCAAGAGCTTCCTGTGCGAATATATGTTTGTCCATGAACACTTTACCTACCCCTATGTCGTCAATAGTTCCTCCTACTTTCTCTTCAGGAGATTGAATGTTGCTGTTTTAACGTTTAGATCTTTAATCCATTTTGACTTTAACTTAGTGCATGCTGATAGAGCTGGGTCAATTTTTAATTATCGGCATGTACAAAGCCAGGTTTTCCAGCACTATTTGTTAAAGAGGCTATCTGACTTCCAGTGAGCTTGTGTAGCCCCTTTGTCAAAGATATGATGGCTGAGTGTTTCCGTAGATGCCTCTGCATCTTCTAATCTATTCCACTGATGCTCAGGTCTGTTTTGTTGCCAATACCATGTTGATTTCATAACAGTGGCTTTGTAGTATAATTTCAAATCAGGAATTGTGATGCCTCCTTCCTTGTCTTGATTGGCCAAGATTGCCTTTGATATTCTAGGTCGTTTGTGGTTCCAAATAAATTTCAGTATTGATTTCTCTATATCTGGGAGGTACGTTGGTGGCAGTTTGATAGGGATTGCATTAAATCTGTACAGCAATTTTGGGAGTATGGCCATCTTCACGATGTTGGTTCTTCTTATCCAGGATCATGGAATATCTTTCCATTTTCTGAAATCCTCTATAATCTCTTTTCTTAGGGTGTTGTAATTTTCTGTGAAAAGATCTTTGACTTCCTTGGTTAAGTGAATCCCAAGGTATTTCATTTTCTGTGGTGCTATTGTGAAAGGTATTATTTCTATAGTTTCCCTTTCAGTGTGTTTGTTATCTGTATAGAGGATTGCTACTGACTTCTGCATATTGATTTTGTATCCTGCTGTGCTACTGAATCTCCCTATCAGTTCTTGTAGTTTCTTGGTGGAATTATTGGGGTCTTCCAAGTAAAGAATCATGTCATCTGCAAATAGTGATAATTTAACTTTTTCTTTTCCTATTCTTATTTTCTTTATTTCTCCCTCTTTTCTATTGGCTGCTGCTAATGATTCCAAGACTATATTGAATAGCAGGGGTGGTAGAGGACATCCTTGTCTTGTAGCTGATTTAAGAGTAAAATATTTCAGTTTTTCCCCATTTAGGATTATATGAGCTTTTGTGTTGTCATCGATGGCTTTTATCAAGCTAAGAAAGAGTCCATCTATTCCAATTTTCTGTAGGACCTTGAACATGAATGAGTGTTGGACTTTGATAATGGCTTTCTCTGCATCAATTGAGATGATCATGTGGTTTTTAGATTTCAGTGTATTAATGTAGTGTATTACATTTATAGATTTTCGAATATTGAACCATCCTTGCATCCCTGGGATGAATGCTACCTGGTCAAGGTGTATGATCTTCTTGATGATTTGCTGTATTCTCTTTGCCAAGATTTTGTTCAGTATTTTTGCATCTATTTTGATGAGGGAGATTGTCCTTGGTTCTCCTATTTGGTTGTGTCTTTCCCTGGTTTTGGAATGAGTATTATACCTGCCTCCCAAAATGATTTTGGGAGGACTTTTTCCTTTTCAACTTCGTGGAAGAGTTTGTGGATTGTGGGGAATATATCTTCTATAAATTTCTTGTAGAATTCAGCTCTGAATCCATCAGGCCCTGGACTTTTATTTGTCGGTAGGCTTTTTATTATATTTCGTTTTTTGTTGGCTGTTATCGGCTTATTGAGAGTAGCTATATCTTCTTGATTCAATTTTGGTAATTTGTACCTTTCGAGGAATCTGACCATTTCTTCTGTGTCTTCTATTCCGTGAGCGTGAAGATTCTCGAAGTAACTATTGATAATCTTCTGAATTTCCACTGCGTCTGTAATGATTTCAGCCTTTTCATTCCTTATCGCTTGTACTTGAATTTTCTGTTGCCTCTTTTTGATGAGGATGGAAAGAGGCTTATCAACTTTATTTAGTTTTTCAAAGAACCAACTTTTGATTTGTCCATTTTTTTAATTGTTTTTTTCATCTCAATTGAGTTAATTTCTGGTCTAATTTTATGATTTCTTCCCGTCTTTGCGCTCTGGGTTTTGTTTGTTCTTCTTTTTCTAGTTGTCGGAGGTGCAACATTATGGTGCTAATTTGTTCGCTTTCCATTTTCCTAATATGTGAATTTATAGCTATTATTTTCCCTCTAAGAACTGCTTTCATCGCATCCCATGAATTCCAGTAAGTTGTACTTGTATTTTCATTGAATTGTAGATAATGTTGAATTTCTTGTTGAATGTCTTCTATGACGCATTGATTGCTGAGTAGGGTGTTGCTTATTTTCCAAGAATTCAGCGGGTTTTTCTGGTTTCTTTTGTCATTCATTTCCAATTTCACTGCATTGTGGTCAGATAGTATGCATGGGATAATTTCTATTTTCTTGCATATACTTAGGCATGACCTCTGGACTAGTATGTGGTATATTTCGGAAAATGATCCGTGTGCAGCTCAAATAAATATGTATTCAGCTGTGGTTGGGTGGAACACTCTCTATATGTCCACCAGGTCCATTTGTTCC